>PVLD010011690.1:0-64041 GCA_004027595.1 Dinomys branickii
TCAGTCTGGGTTGGAAGTTGTTTTGTTTCAGAATCTGTTGTATCTCGCTCCAAGCTCTTTATTTCATGGTTTCCGTTGAGAAATCTGCTGTGATTCTGATGGGCTTTCCTTTATAGGTGATCTGTTTCATTTCTCTAGCAGCTTTTAATATTGTGTTCTTTTGCTGGATATCTGAGATCTTGACTATTATATGCCTGTGTGTGTTTTTCTTTGGGTTATGGATCATTGGGGTTCTATATGTCTCGCTTAACTGAACTTCAGAATCTTTTAGCTTGTTTGGGAAATTTTCTGCTATTATTTCATCAAATGTTCCTTTTATATCGTTTGTGAGATCTCCTGCTGTTTCACACACTCCTATAATTCGAATATTGTTACGTTTTGCTTCATCTTGCAGCTGTTGGATTGACTCTTGTTGTGTCTTTGATGATATCATGAGATTCTTCCTTTCATGCTCATAAGCTGCCATACTGTCTTCAAGTTCTGAAATTCTATCTTCGGTTTCATTTAAACGGTTTTTCATGCTTTCAGCGTTAGTTTTCAAATCCTGGCATTCTCTTTGGACCTGTTTCATTCTTGGTAATTCGTTCCTAAATTGCTGTTGTAACGTTTCCATTTGTTTCCTATTTTCTTCTAGTCTTTTGTCTATTTCTTCTCTATGTGCACGGAACATTGCTTCCATCATTGTTTTCAGCTCGTTTTTTGTCTGAGAAATCATTGTGGGTATGTGGCTTATTTCTGCTTAAACTCTTTTATGGCCTGTTGGAGTTGTTCCATTTCGGATGCAATCGTTTCATAACTTGCAGGTATGTGATTTCCTGGTTCCCCTGTATCCTCACATTCAAAACTTGTTCTGGGTGGCGTTGAGTTTTGAGACTGCGTTTGTTCCTCTGTTTTTCCATTTTTGGGTATCAGATTCAAAATGTGGAGCTATAAATTCCCCAGGCAGTTCAGCAGTGAAAGGTCTGCTGCAGAGGCTGCTCCAATGATTCCTTCTCTTTGGGAGAATGTCCCTTAAGCTGTCTGCTGAGATTTCCGCTTCTACTCCCTACCCCGAGCCCTGGCTGGGGCGTATAAACAGGTTGCCGCCCCAGGTGTCTTGCAGACAGACCACTCAGGTGTTCCTCCCTGGGTGGAGCGCCTTCCCGCCTCACAAATCCCCTAGGGGCGCCTAGCTAGCTCTTCCTACCTGGGAGATCCCGCTGCTTTGATCTCACTCGCTGGGCAGAGCTTCTTCCCGACTCAGGAAAAACCGGTTAGAGCGCTCACTCAACTCACCCTGGGATCCTGCAGGCAGGAATGCCATTCATGTGTATCTCCGTGGATCGAGCTTTTTCCCGACTCAGAAATCCCGCGGATCGCAGCCGCTCCAGTTCTCGCAGCGCCGGCTGCGGGGGCGGGGCTCTGAGCGGGATACCGGAACGCTGCCCAGATTGCCGCAATCTGTCCCAGTAGCTCGTTCTCTGAGTTTCCTCTGCTCCGCTGCCTCCAACAAATCCTGGTTACAGCCGTCTCCGAGTCGATCGGGTTCAGGAGTTGGAGGCTTTCCTCCTGCCGCAATCGCTCTCTCGGTTGTACGCGATTTGAGTCGAGCTGCGGCCGAAGCGCCTCAACGATCTCTCGGGCGCCCAGCTCTCAGGATCCGCCCACTTCTCGCCGCCCGGCTTGTCCAGCTGGCCCTTTAATGCTCGTGCTGCGGAGAGCAGCCCGATCAGTTGGAATTTTGCATCCACGGACCGGGCACCCGCGCGCAAAGGATCAGTCTCTGGGAGAGATTCCCTCTGCCGCTCACCTGGTCGCCATCTTCCCGGAAGTCTTGTCTTAATTTTAAATTGTATTTAGAGTTGATGTTTCAGCAGAAAGACTTCTCTAATTCAAATCTCACAGAATTATTTTTTTCTGTTTGAATTAAAAACAGACCGTTGTTTAAAATGTAAGGTCATCCATAAAAATTAAACAAAGAAGAACGCAAAACCTTTAATGTGTTTGCAGCAGTGTGAGAGGGAAATGTCCGTAGGCAAGGACTGAGAAGAGAAACAGAAACAAAAGGCTAATGTATTAAGTGGTAGAATTGAGTAATAATTTAGTAAAGAATAAATAAAAATGAGGGAATGAGGCTTTAAGGTAAGATTTTTTTTGTAAGTCACTTCCAAGAAACTGTGAGTTGATGCTTGTTCTATAGAAAGATTTGTCTGGAAAAATGATGATTGCCCATGTTGACTGATAAATATAATTATTCAGGAATCACATCCTGCTCTATGGACTTTTGAGTGGAAAGATTAAAACAAACATACAAATAACTCCCATACTCAAAAACTCACAACACATGCAGCTTATTCCTATGGTTTCCATCTAAAATATGCCCCAGCATCTTCTGAGTTTAGAAGTAGGGCTTTGGGAAGGTAAGTGGATCCGGGGATTATTATACTTACTTGTGGATTAATCCATTCATGGGTTCAGAGTTGAATGTGTATTAGGAGGTAAGGCCTGGTCAGAAGAGCCCAGGGGAAGATCTCTATGGGGGAGCGCTCTAAGGGTGTCAACTCTTCCTACACCATCGTGTCTCTTTCTGCTTCCTGGCTGCCATGGGTTGAGCACCTTTTCTGTGCCAGGCCCTGGCACATGCTGTTTTCTTCTTGCAGTCATCCAACCATAGACTTAGCGGTCTGAAACCAAGAGCCAGATAAACCTCTCATGTCTTCAACTGTGGTGTCACATTTATTGCCCCAAAGATAGAAAAGTGACTAATTCAGTTATAAAAAAGACAAATTCTCTTGCATTTGAAATGAAATAGTCCTCCTTCATTTGTTTACTCCCTTCATTTTTATATCTACAACCTTGTTAGCAGTTGGCCTGTAGGGTTTTTTCACCACCTGATATCAGATCTGTCAGTATGTCTCAGGGTGACACCTTATTCCTTCTGCTTTGAAAATCTGTGCAGCTGCAAACATTTAAAAGTACAGTATTTGGAACAAAAACAACTTCTTTTGTTGCTGCTACAATGATTTTTTCTTTAACATTTAAACTAATTTTTCACTGATTGAAAAAAGTTGGAAATACAATAAAATAGAAGAAAGCAAGAATAATTGATAATTTATTCAGAAATATATCAAAATAATAAATCAAGGGATATATATATAAATATATATATATATGTGAGTAAACTCATACAGGTATGACTATTTCCTTAGAATGAATTAAAATTACTTTTGATTCTTCTGAAGTTTAAAAATCACTATGGGGCATGGGAGTGGAGAAGGAGTTGATGGTATTGGACATATTGATGGAGAGAGAAGATTTACCATGTCTTAAAGTGTCTCTCATCCCATCATCCCTCCCTGTTTTGTAAACATAAGTGCGATGGCTTGTCTAAGCCTCATGTGGTTATAGTCATGGTCATGTGGTCATGGCTTTTTCAGAGGTGGCCAGATCTAGAGTGTGAGAGGCTGGAACTGATATGGTGCAATGCTAGGCTCAAGGGTACTAGGATGAAGGGTTTGAGTGCTGCCTACCTAAAGTAGTCTGGATCAAATTTAAGGGAAGATAACGCTGTGGTCAGCTCTTGTGCTTTGTTATTTTCTGCCTGCCGTGAATCATTTCTCCTCTGTGGTGCCCCACTGCCATGCCACCTTGCCTTGGAGATGGCTGGTTATGGACTAAAACCTCTACAAACTGTCAGCTAAGTAAACCTTTCCTCTTGTAACTTTGGGTTTTGGGTAATAATACTTTAATGTCTCAATATCAACAAGAAAAGTAACTAAGACAAATAGCATGGAATTTTGTCTGTGTGGGTGGTAATTATGATGATCTCTGGTTGATATTAGGGCATACAGGAAGAAAAATAGGACGTTTGTGTGTATATGTAGGTGTGTGTATATGTTGTGCACATTTAGGCTTCTCCTAAAATTTGTGTACAAAAGCAAAAGGTTATTTGGGTTTATTATGTGCTCTAAATATTCTGATTTTTCTCACTTAGGGAAAGTATGAATTAGAGTGCTCTGAGTGTGCTTTCTTTAAGAGAGTTTGCACCCAATAATGGAGAGTCACAAATGGAAGAATAAAAGAAATATGTGGTTTTGCTTTTGCAAACATACTGAAGTGGAAAATAGAAAAGCCAAAATCAACAATAGCAACAACAAAAAATACCACATCCATTTGGACTAAAATACATGTATATATAACACAACTTTCCAAGCATAAAACGAAAACTCTAGCCAAGGGAATGAAAGAAATACCTTTTGAAAAACTGCTGAAATAGGCCTGTTGTTGAAATAGTTTTATTTCCCCTTTAGAAGATCTATTTACTGCAATTCTGGGAGCAAGAGGGACGATTTTGAATAAAAAATAGAGCCATTTAAGATGTTGCGAACAGTACTAGAATTTATGAAGACCCGTTTGAATTAAAACTAAATGTCACCAGCAAATAGAAGCCAACAGAAATGTACATTTCATTTATTGTATGGGGAGTTGGGGAGTGCAGCAGGGATAGGATTCTACTTAATAGGACTCTTTTGCATAGCACTAATTTTCTGGGTGGAAAACATGTACAAAATTTATATTTCTCTGAGATACTGGCTCTTCACACTTACCCATTAATTCGCAAGGTTTGAAACCATTTGTCTTCTTTTGACATAGTCCCAAAAGAAAAATGTTGAAATCATTTATTCAATAAATTTGCACTGGACACATTCCTGTCACTGGGTAACATTCCCGCCACTGTGAGGACGCTGGGGAAGCAGACAATCGGAATCTTATCTTTGATAGCTGCTACAGCTGGGGAACAGGTCTTACAAAACGTCGTCTCCCAAGAGAAGGCGATTGGGAAATGGCGGTTTGGTCGTCTGGGAAGGCCACGTGTCATATCTGAGTGCCCTCTAGGATTCCTGAAGCGTATTCCTTTCTCCCTTCGGTGGCTGCTTCTCTCTTGTAAAAGGCTTAGTATTATGATTTGTTTTGACTGAAGAACTGTAAAACTGAAATAAAGATGCAGTTTTTAAAAAGAGCTAGAAATGCATTTTTTATAAGTCAAAGGCTCAGGTGCACCATCACTTTCTCAGCTCCGAGAAAATCATAAATTATTTTTTATTAGAGGGAATTATTGCAGCTCTAGATCTTAATGATTGCTCGATAGGAAGTCTTTTTTTTTTTTTTTTTTTTTTTTGCTAAGCATCAAGTAGCTGCCAGTTTTAATTTTCTTCTAGAATTTACACATTAAAAACATTGTTTTAGCTGTTGAACAAAACTGTCTTATATCCAAGGGACGGTCCTAGAGTATGCAATGCATATCTTGGTTTGATTTCTCCCCCTCCAGCCTGATCCACGACTAAACCTCGCCTTACATTTTATAATTAGAGAGCTAGTGCTCGATATTAATAACAATGAGAAAAATCAAATTCCAGCTTCACTCTTTAATATCTTCATGCCCAGAAGTCATATATTTGAGTGTTTGGGAGTAGGTCAACTGCTTTTCTGGTCTCTTTAGTTAATAGTGTAATGTGGCTTTTTAACACAGATAATAATTCTGACACTTGGGACCACAAGGACCAATAAAATTGCAAAAAAAGAATTTAAATTTTTATTCAGTGTTTGTTATATGTCAGACACTGGTTGAGGGCATGGAAAGACTACCATGAACAAAAAAGCAGTTGGAAAAAATGACTGCCCTTGTTTCAAGTATATTTTAATGGGAGGGGGCAAACAAGTGTGTAAGTGAGCACTGTGACAGGGTGCTAAGTGCTAAGAAGAATTACTTGCAGAAAAAGGATAAGGGGACACTCACAGTAGGAGCGAGGTTTGCAAGTTTTGAAAAGAGAAAAGCTGGGGCATTTTTATTCATTGGGTAATGTATGAGTGTAGATAGGAAGGAAGTGACCCAATCAGCCAGTCTGATATCCGAAGAAAGTAGGAGGAGCAAGTACAAAGGCCCTGAGGTGAAAACACGTTTGGGGCCTCTTAGGTGCAGCAGGGAGGTCAGGGTAGCAAGAGGAGGAGAGGAGAATGTTCAGAGTTACAGGGCACGAGCTCGGGAAAGACAGCGCAGCCGGATCCTACAGGACCTTGTAAGCCTTTATAAGATTCAGGTTTTTACTAAGAGTCAAGAGGGAAGTTATTTTAAGGTAGTAAACATGGGAGTGTCATGGAATGTTCTTCTAGGAATAGATTAAAAAGGAGTGACAGATAAAACAGCAAGCCCCATTAGAAGACTGTGTCAATAATCTAGGCACGTAGAGATGGCCATTTGGGCCACAGTGGTAGCAATGTAGGTCATGAAAGTTGTCTGATTCCAGATACTTGGAAAAGAGGTTTATTTCTGGGTTGGATGAAAGTTGTAAAGAAAAGCAGAAAGGATATACCCAATCTGGAAGGAAGGAGCTGCTATTTACAGATAATGGGAGGATACAGGGCAGGTATTTGGAGGAGGACCAGACTTGGTTTTGGATCTACTGGGTTTGAGATGCGCATTCAAAATCCACATGGACACAAGAGGGGGAATGCTAGGCATGAAAAGCTCAGACTGGAGGCAGAAATTCGGCAGCAGTGAGCATGAGCATGCACACTCCTCACTAGCAACCCCTGCTTCCTAGGTTGTCATGGTTAAGGCTTGCATAATAATCGTGTGTGTGAGACACTCGAGTTACATAACTGAGTTCAAAGCTAGGCCTTTCAATTTTTTTTTGTGTGTGTATGTGTGGGACTGGGGATTGAACTCAGCTTTGTGCATGCTAGGCAAGCACTCTACCAGGGAGCTACATCCCCAGCCCTCCAATTGTATCTGTTGTTTCATTCTGGACTGGGAGTGATTTTGTATTTATTTATAAATTACCTACGTTCTTTCTTCCCCCTACTCAGTCACTACCAGGTCGCTGTTTGCGTCCCTAACTCTGTAGGTGTGTGCGTGAGGAAAGGGCATGGTATTGGTTTCTCAGCTGCAGAAAGCAATGTTGTTGTGTTACTCCTCTGAAAGGAAGCTCTGTTTGAGAGACTTTGGGCTACCTTTCTAACAAGTCCACCTTAGAGTTGATTATGATTTTATGCTTCATGATGTACTAATCTGTAACATTTATACAGAGCCATTATCTCTTTCCAAGAACTTTGTGAATGTTTGTTAATTGCTTGCTATATTACCCCAGGGGGCAGGTAAAGTCACATTTGCATTCACTGTCACAGTTTCCCAGACAGTGGGGGTTTAACTGTTAAAGGGACTGACCTTCAAACACCCGGCCAGTCGGGAGCAGAGGGATTCATAAGGCAAGTAATGATGATGACCTCATCTTCATTAATTAATATTATTGTAGTACTTCCAGCATTTTCCTCATAAGAATTAGAACCCGAAATGAAAGAGGTGTTTTTGTTCCCTAGAGAGTGCAGCCCATATGATCAAATTGGTGAACAGATGGGAGAGATAAACACCAAGAGGGTAAATGAGGAGGTGGGCCCAAACTGCCTTAAACACTTCTAATTATGAAAACAGAGACTTGTTACCCAAAGGACTTTAATGCAGTGCTGAGTAATGTGGTCGGGTGAGAGAAGATGCATTTTACTGAATGGCTAATTACAAAGTCAACTTCATTTTTCCTTATCTTGCTAGGAGCCTCAGGCAGAAAAATCTTTCCTTCCTTTCATTTAAAAGATTCACCCCTTGACAAATACATTGACACCTGTTTATAATAGGTATGGTATAGACTCAAGGGGTTGCAGTAATATATAAAACAAACTAACATCATTATTCTTTTTTTTAACATCATTATTATGTAACTTTTTAGGTATGACATTAATGATAGTATTAGAGGCCTATTATGTTTCAGATATTTATTTATTACTGCATTGAGCAAGTAATTTAATCACAGCAGTCCTATTAAGAACATTAAGATGTAGCAAGCATGAATTACATTCTCACATAGTTAGTGCACAGTAGGTCTTTAGTCCAAAAAGAACCACTGTGATTTAGTTTAGTTTTGTTTTCTGCACAAAGTATTGGAGATGTAGGGAATGGTTAGTTTTAATAATTCAAATTAGCTACTTGGAGTGATAAAATTCAATATGCTGACCTTAAATTCTTGGCAGCCAAAGTACATACATCCAGAAATATGTCATAGGTTGGAGAAAAAAATCATAGTCCCATATTATTTTTCTCCAAGTTTTTGCCTTGGGATAGTAGGACTTGGATTATTCCATTCTCATATCTACTGCTGGTTTTGAAATAAATCATACCCTTGGATATTTTGGAGATGATTGTCCAGGGCTGGCCTTAGGCAGCATTGTAGAATGGGTTGAGTTAGGGATCTTAGATGCTTGCAATCTCTACTTTCCTGGTCTTTTCAAACTCATTTATGCAGTTCCTGTTCTATTCCTTCCAACAAATAAGATGAATAAAAATGGCTGAATTTTAACTCTATTGACTCAATAACTTTATTTTCATGTGTTTTAGGAGGGCTTCTACTTTTCATGAAAATTTTGAAAGTAAACATTAGAGCATTGGTGAGGCCTTAGAGCACCTTTCAGAACACCTTTTAGCATCGTCAGAGCATTATTCAGCAACATGTGTTAAAAGCAGCACAAATTTTCTTGTCGAACAAGTTTGGATTTTACCTTTGACCCAATCATTTATAAATTGTGGAGTTTCTGGCAAAGTATTTCAATGGTAAGACCTTTGCTTTTTGTTTTCCTGCTAATTAAATTACATCATTTCTAATACATATGAAGTGACTTTTTCTGTGTTTAGTACTTATAGGCAATCAATAAATATTTGCTATTTGTTAAGGTTTATTCAACAGATGTGTGAATTTTTACTATATATAGGTTAGCTACAGGAAAGAGAAATTATACTACAGTGAAAATATTATGAGTACATGATAAAATGATCTTCACGCCAAGCATCAAACAATGGCATAAGTACCCGCCCTTCTGTGTCTTCTCCATGTATGCTCTTTTCCATTTGTGAGAAATACGGTCATAGGAAACCTTTTCCTAGTGCCCATTTAGAGTCCTATTCTGGTAAGAATCGATTGCTCTTCATCTTTTCCTTTGTCCTAAGCTTTGAGAAACCGAATTGGCCATTACTGTTGCTTCTTCTGATCATGTGAGTTCCTCATGACTGATTTTTCTCAGCTGTGTTCCTCTGTGAGATGTGGAATCTGGACACTCAGTTTGCACTTCACCTCCTTGAACTAGCAGTGACCTGAGTCAAGTTTTCCTGGGAATGAAGATGAAAGACAAATTCCAGAATTATGAGTGAGTGGAAAGCAGAGGAAAGGGAGCTCTTCTGCAGAGTTCAAACCTGCAAAGATGCCCTTGCCATTAGCCAAAGTTAACACATTAAGGACAAAAGGTTTCCGGTGGGTAATGGGAAAAGGTGACCCATCTGGGCAAGATGAAGATGATTCCATGTTTAAACATAGCAGTTTGCCATGGTTAGCATGTATGTATCTCAAGTGCATGTTATTTTTAAAGTCATATCTATGAGGATCTTTGAAAGTAGAAATGTTACATTACTGCTACTTTCCAGAGTATATCAGGATTGAAAGTTCTAAAGATAAATTGATCAAGAAAGTCTAGAATCTGAAGGTGGAGCCTGGGCTAGAAAGAGAAAGAAAAGCCAGATCCCAGCGCATTCTATAGAGTATTAATATGTACGCTATCATGGGACTGGGTTAAAATGCCAGGAATATCAAGCAGAGATATGAGAAAGTAGAAGGGGCAGAGAGGAGAATTGTGGTGCTGCTTGCATTTAGTGAAGGGGTACAAGAAGATCTGCACTGGATTGGACACAGATGAAAATTATGGTCCCATGCGATGCGGGAGTGCTGGATGATAAGTCTACAAAACTGTAATTGACTGCCTAGGGAACAGGAAGAATAACGACTATGAAGTAGCTCTGTAATTGTGTGAAGTAGCCATTAAGAATCTTCAAAGGAACAGTCGGGGCGTGGGAGCTGGCACAGATTGCTGTGGCTGTGAGTGAGCAGTTCAGAGGTAGGAGGGAGCAGGCATTACCCTTGCAAGATCTTGAATGGTGAAGAGAAGGAGGGGGGCAGGTAGGCAGAAAGTGAGACCCAAGGGTGGCTAGATTGGGAGACACGTTCAAGTGAGAGGGAAGGCACTGTGTTTTGCAGAGGGTGGGGAGAGGTGTGCAGGAGTGAGTGGTGCTAAGTATCTTCTGAGAGAAGAAGAATGGTAGTTCCTAGCTCTAAGACTACTGAACAGAATTTAAACTAGGCATAGAACACCGAGGAAGATGAACTGATTGCTTCATTAAGATTTACAGAGGAAGCCAAAGCTTAATATAGGTGTTTTGGGGCCTCTTTGTTTTTGAGAGTAATGATTCCAGAGGAGTGTAGTAGGTGTTTATGTTGAAACACATCAACTCTGTCTCACAGTTTTCTCCCATAGTGCTTATGGGCATGTATGTGCTCTGACATTAAAGGTTTTCCACTTAATTGATTATAAGACTATCAATGTATAAATTTATCACTTCTGAGTGTATCACTGTTATCACCTTAAATATGTAACATTGTATTTCCATTCCTCTTCATACATTTATTTTATAATATTTTATTATAAAGAATATAAAGTTTGAAGGTATCTAAAGGACTATAAAATATAATTCATTAGATTGAGTTCAATTTATAGCAGCCAATAGTTTTGTATCCTTTGTTTTTATTGAGGGCATGCTTTTTTCTAGAATGACAGAATAATGCTATTTCTCTACCTCTCTCTGGAGAGATAAATTTCCAAACCCAGATATATTTATGTGAATTTAGTATGTTATAATGTTATAGGGCATTATAATATCTGTCTCATGGAGGTATTGAAGCAAATAGGAGAAAATATAATTTTAAAGTCCTCTGAATAGTAAAAATCCACACTCATGTGTATTTAATAGGTTAGTCGGATCTAGGAGAAATCCACTGGGCTATTTGGATGATCAATAACTATCAAGTCATAAACTCTTAAATCTGTTTTATTGTTTTAACTTAAAAATAGAGCTCTTAAATAAAGATATTTAATATTCATTTTTTTGTTTAAATTCTAAACATAAATTTAACAGTCTGTGTTTATTACATTACTCATTACAGGGATGGGTGATAAAAGGTGATGGTTTCAAAGCTAAGTGTTTAGCAAATGCCTAATGTGTCCAGCATTTCATGCTGTATTTGGTAGGGTAGAATCTCATTTGAAAATAAAATTAAATACAAGATGATCAGAATGCAAAACTGTGTGGCTTAGATATATACTGTATGGTTTAGGAGAAATAAAAAATCAGTATGAGTTGTCATAGTTTGAAACAATTCCATTAAAAAGGAAGCTCAAGATAGATCCTGAGGATGGAGAGAATTGGAGATGTGGTGAATATGAAGTTTCAACCAGAAATAGCCATGGTATCTTTTTTCAGCTTGAAATCATACATTGTTTATGACAAATTCTGTCTGTATGCTTAGACATGAATATAAAAATCTCAAAACAGCTCAGATTTTAATTACTAGGTGTCATACCAACATCAGCATTCACACACACACACATACACATACACACACACACCCCACACAGCTCTACACACATACCAGTTCAGAGCTGGCAAAGTGCTGAAAAGTTCTGGGCAAGATAACTCTCGTTAGGCTTGCATGATGGGGATGCAGCTTCTGCTTTAGCTTAGAGGAAATGATGCACACAATTTCCTTTTATATCTCCAAGTAGCAAAATATGTCTATGTTGCTGAGAGGCTAAGATGAACCGTGTACTATACACAGTTAAGACCAGGCAAACAAATAACTAGTTGATTTGGACAGAACTCATGAATTGTAAAACATTTTAAAAGTTTTATTTGGATGCTTACTTTATACACCATAGTGAGGCACTGGGGCATGGACAAATGATTTGGTGCGAGAAGAACAACTTCCCCAAAGAACGTTATTTCCAGGAGGAAGGAGTATTAGGAGGATACAACAATGAACGTTCTTCATTTTATAGTTGAAGATTGTGTCCATTCTAGGTTCTGATATTCTTCACACAATACTCCAAAGAAAAATATTTCCCTTTGAATGTGGTACCTCAAAAAATACCTTGTCCTATGGTCTTGGTTACTTTTCTCTCTTTGCTGATACAAAATACCGAATACCCAAAATGAAGGAAGGAAAGGTTTATTTAGCTTACAGTTTGTGGGGGTTTCAGTCCATACTTGGCTGGTTCTGAGGCAGAGTGGCACATGGCAGAGGGCAAAGGTTTCATGGCAGCAGAGCACAGCAAAAACAACCAGAGCAAAAGGGAGGAACGGTGGCTAGCAGCCTCTTCCCCTCTCTGACATTGTAAACAGCCTATCCCCATCCAGGGGTCGTGTAGCTCTCACACAGTCTCCTTGCCCTCCTCTTCCATAGGCTCAGGATGTGTACAAAGTAAGCACCCTGGCTTCCTGCTGAGTCACTCAGCCAAACCTCTAGAGTCCCAAGTTGATACAGTGTATCAACCATAACACCTACATGTGGCAGAATGCCTCAAACCCAACAGCAATGCTTGTTGAATTAAGCACACAGAGGGGCTGTTTTGATATCTCAGTGATATCTCTAGCAACTAAGTGCTTTGTGTCTTTTCATTCTCCATACTGTCCCCATCCCTTCCTGAGACATTACTCTGTGGTCATAAAATGCCTGACAAATGTCCAGAAATCAAGTCCATGATCATGTTAAAGGTCCTCAGTTCTCTCATCTCTTTGCTTCCTGGTGCCATGGATTGAGCAGCTTTCTTCAGCCAGACCCTTCCACCACGCTGTTTGTGCCTTGGAGCCGGCTGACTATGGAATAAATACTTGGAAAACAAACTTCCCCTCCTTTAAGTTGCAGGTGTTGGGTATTTTGTCTCAGCGATGGGAAAGTCACTAATAGTACCAGGAGTAGGGCTGTTGGTCTGACTATACCTGATGATGTGGTTCAGAACCCTTCTCTGGAACTGATTTGCAGGAGGTGTTTGGAAATTCTGGCTAGGGAAGCCCTAAAATGTTGTAAAGAATGTTTATTGAGCAGCACCAGTAAGAGTGCAGAAGGCCAAAATGCTGATAGGAATGCAGACAATAAAGGCCAGGCTCATAACCTTTCAGTTATTAACTAGCACCCTATTAGAAACTACCTTAGAGGCCATGTATGTTTCATTCTGGGAAAAAATTGTCTATGTTTTGTCCATATACTGAGACCTGGTGTGAGGCTGAACTTAGCTGCCTGACTAATCAGTCTGGTGAAGGAAATCATAAGGCTTCTCAGTGTCCAGGTGGTCGTATGTATACTGCTGTCTGCTTTTAGCCGGGTCTGCAGGGAGAATCAGCAGCAAAACTGAGCTATGTTATTTGAAACATTTGCAGTGCAATGAGAAAGGAAGTGCATGTAAATTTTGGCACCAAGAAAGTATGGTTGCTGAAGAGATTAGCATTTTTTTTTTTAATAAAGCCAAGCAGTTTGCACTGCGACAATAGGAAAGATGGCTTGAGGGCATCTCAGGAACCGGCCAGACACCAGACGTCACAAACTCACGGCTGCAAAGGGGTAAATTGCTGTGAAAGACTTTGCTTTAAAAAGAGAGCTTCAACCTGGGCGTAGTAGTGCATGCCTGCAGTCCTCGCATTTTCTAAGTCTGAGGCTGTGGACCAAACCCTCTGGAAGCAGGAACAAAAATAAAACCCTCTTTTAAGATATGGATGCTGGAGTCTTTGCTCCAGCCATGTGAAAGTGACTCTTACAGACAGTTACACTGAACAGGCGTGGTGTGTGAATTTAGATCTTTCCTCTGAATTTAGAAGTTTTTGTGAAGTGAGTCAGCTCTTGGATGAGGAAGCATACTTGCTTGTTCCCATTTTATAATATGAAAACTTCCACTTCAGAGCGGAATCAGCCTTTTCTCAGTTATATAGTAAGAGGTATGTCTTGGCTTTCGCACATAGGACTTTATTCATTAGCATCTTTGGTAGGTCTTTGGAAAAACTTGTTGGCTACTTTCTTGAGTTTTTTTCTTCTGGCTTTCCCTCCTTCCTGTTAGCTATTTATTGACTCTCACATACTTATTCAGGCTTTTGTCTTTCCTGATTGATTTAATAGCATGAAGTAATTTTCTCAGTTATTACACTTTTAAAAATTATACTCATTATTATTTGTTCATAGAAATTAATATAATTATCTTTTTAGCAGAAAACAGTGACAGGTAATAATTGTTATAATTTTATTAATTAGTTGCTAATATTTCATAGGTATGAGTTTATTTGCATATAGATTCATGAAAAGAACATGTATGAGGTTGCCAATTTTTAATAAACTTGTTGGCAGGAAACTCATTTTCAATAAACATGTGTCAAAAACACAAATTTGTACCTTCTTTCATGAAGGTTATATTGAAATTGCTTGAAGATACCATGACATGAAATGATGCACTTGGTTCAACTTTATATACTTTGCACAAGTTTTGTATAATTTCATGTTTTTTTAAACTGTCATGGAGAAATCCTAGGGGTAACATCTTTGGAAATTCCAAAACAATTGTTTTTGTAATACATTGTTTAGAGGTTTTCAGACTACTAGACTTTGCCAATGTAACCTGTAATTGGATTGTTTTTTTTCTTTTTCCTGATGTTAAGAGCAAGCAAATTAAAATCAGATGTTCATTTCTTTCTATTAAAGTACATGGTTTACCCATCATGTCTTCTGAAAAATAGATATAATTAGATCCCTTGCATAATTTACTCACTTTTCTATAAAAAGCTGTGTAAAGGTAAGTGAGAAACTAAAAATGTTGGCAGAAAAGACTCCCAATTAGAAAATGATTGATTAATTTGTTACAGCTGATAAAGTACTAGTGTCATATTTTCAGGTTTTAGGACTAGAAAGTAAATAACTTAGCAGGGAATGTCGGTTATGTACTAAAAAATATCACAGTGCCTGCCAGTTCCTTTGAGGTGCCCTCCATATGACTCCACGTGGTTCCCTGCACCTAGCGCTGTGTCCAGCAAGACTCTGGGTGAGGCAGGCGGCCCTGCGGGGCGTGCTGCCCCAAACTCACGCTTGTCAGTCACAGTGCTAGTCACAGAAGCCCTCTTTGTTTTACTTTTATGCTTTATTCTATCTCAGTAAAAAAGGGACAAACTAAAGGAAGAACATTTGAAAATATATAAAAGTATGAAGGTGAAGGTTATTTTTTATGATCTTCTGACATGACTGAAGTTATATTTTTGTTTCTATTTATCAAATTTATATATGTAACTATTTAAAAAATAAAACCAGAGTAGCTGGTTTTGGTTTTGAGGATTATTGTAAGGTGAACAATATAATATAGGACACATATTTTATAAGATTATTTATAATAGTCACCCAAAGAATCATATACAAGAGAGTGCAGGAAATCTGTTCATACCCTAAAGACCCCAGAATCCAGCTGAAGGCCTGGATTCCATGATAATGTCCTACATGAATTCAGCTGAAAACCTAGAGCTCATCAAGATGCCTCCTATGAGTCCAACCAGAGGCCCTGAGCCCCTAACAGTATCTTATGCAGACCTGTTTAATGGATCTGCACTGGGAAGGCCCAAAGGTCATCGGTGGTAACTAGAAAGTCTGTGCCAGCAGGATGAAGAATCTCTGCTAGCACGCTTAGGGATCTGCCCTAAAGCCAGGAAGCGACACTCAAAGTAAGAACCATAGCTCCCCCGAAAACTACCACAGCCATCCTTAGCAACAGTGAGGTCCCGAGCTCCCCTGATGATCAGGACAGCTGAGTTCCCATCAGAAAAGTCAACAGGACAATCTTCTCCAGGAGACTGAGCTGTGCACCTTTTCCCCTCTGCTGCCAGGAAGCGATGCTCAGAGTGAGGACCAGAGCTCCCCCAAAGTGAACTGAAGCTATTCTCAGCACCAACAAGGTCCTGAGCTCCTTGGAGGATGAAAACAGCCAAGTTGATCAGGAAAGCCACAATAACGAGCTCCTTCAAGAAAACCAACAGCTCCTTACAGCTTCTTTCTGCTTGCACCAGGCTCCCAACAGCTTTTATCAGCTCCCAACAGTCTTTCTTCTTCTCCAGTTCTGCCTCTTCTGCTGCTGGCAACAATCCCGAGGTGGGACGCCCACACCCAACACCATGCTTACTGAGTTCAGCTGGGGTTACATGTTGACCACCAGTTGTCAGTCCCCACAGTACTGTTAATCTAATGCTTTTTTCTTCTCAGCCTATTATTTAGTGTGTCCTTTTGTCCTAAGGATACAGTCTAGAACCATTACTAAACTTTTGTGTTTGTTGTCAGAGTGTAAAACTAACAGCTAAAAAAGGTATGTATATCATTTTGACTATATATTTCAAAATTGTTATATATATACAATTATTTTATTACAGATGCAATAAATATATGTAACTATATATTGCAATTAAAATATGTTATAACATATAAGATTCCAATATTTCTTTAACTGAGAGCCATGTTCTGTCTTGTTCTGTGTGAAAGATATTAAATTACACTATGTTTAGTTTTACACTACATTTTCAGAGGCACACTAGAGTGAAGTAAATAGTAGAAATTGAATTCATCTATTTTTGTTTCCCTGACAGAACTTATATTTTCATCCCTAAAGTAGAAGTTTCAGATTTATTTTCTTTTATTTAAATTTCCTAGTTAAGAGCAGAGACAAAGAGATTTAAAATGTCTAATCTCTTGGGGTTTATAAATGCAAGCAATTATTGTGTGTGTGGATTTATTACTTTTGCAGATTAAAATCAATGGGATTTTTGCAATTAATGACAAAATTACATATAATGGTCTTATGGTATTAATAGTCTTAGTACACCATCTGTAGCAGCTTTCATTTCTCCACATAATTGCATAGAGTACTTTATGTTTTCCAAGGAAAAAATCTCTAGACAAACGATCTCTCACTGTATTTTTCTTTTAATCTTATCTCCTGACTGAATCAGAGAGTTAGGAGGTCCTTTTCTTTGGAGATTTGGGAGCTTTCAGAAGTATGGGGATAACAAAATCATGTTTAGATAGGCTGCACCCTGTTAGGAGATCTCAGGTTCTCTCTATGCCAATTTCTGTGTTTTATTGTTTCCTTCGGTAGGAGTGGGCAGGGGAAATAGTCTTTCCTTCTATTTGGCTATAAGAATGTTTCACTCACCTAAAAATCACTTGAGTGGAATGGAATCTATCAACTGACATTTATGTGACATAGATGGCTATTTGTCTCCTAACACATGGGTGTGAGCCAGAGAATAAAGCATGGAAGCCAATTTGTTTTTCCTATTGTGGACTTCAGGTGCAAGAGTTGAGTTAATCTTAATTCATGGAAATTTTATTGTTGCCTTAATACCTTCTATTTTCTCTTATATTTCTCCCATTATTTTCAGTCTTTTTAGTAATTTTTCTGTGTCAGTTAGTGTCTTAGCTACTTTTCTCTTGTTGCTGAGACAAAAATACTTGACACTGAAAATGAAGGAAGGTAGCGTTTATTTAGCTCACAGCTTGTAGAGGTTTCAGTCCGTAATCAGCTGGCTCCAAGGCAGGGTGGCATGGCAGAGCAGCAACATTCCACAGCAATGAAAGATACCAAAAGCAGCAAAGCAGAAAGGGAAAAGCAAGCCTCTTTCCCTCCTTTATATTGTGTGCAGACTACCTGCCCTAGGGACGTTGTAGCACTCAGAGCCCTACTCCCAGCATTAGACAATAAACCAATCACAAGCTCTAGATTCAGATACCTCTGAAATGTCCACCTCCCCCCATGACCTCATGAGGCTTTGGGGAAACACAACAACCATAACATTTCACCCCTGGCCCCCCAAATACTCAAGCACACCCCTTTATGCAAAAGGCATTTAGTCCATATACAAGAGTGGCCAAAGTCCTAACAGTTTCAGCACTGCTGAAAAGTCCAAGTCCTAAGTCTACTTTGAGATGTAAGACAAACTGTTAGCTGCAAGTCCCTGTACAAATGAAAAGTTAGACACATCTGACATTCAATGTCATAAGATATACATTTCCATTCTCACAGGAGGATACAAAGCATTGGGACCAAAGCAAGTCCAAAATCTAGCAGGGCGAACATTAAAATCTGTAGTTCCATGTGCAGCATCCAAGACAGTCTATGATAAATTGTGACCTCCAAAGGCCTTACATGGCTCCAGCCCTGTAGCACTTCTGGTGGTTGTAGCTCCCATAGCTTCTCTCTCAGGCCCACTTTGCTCCCTCCTTGCAGCTTTCCTCAGATCATCCATGTTCCTGGCTTTTCCAAACTTCTGGGGTCTCCACTGCACCTTTCGCTTCACACTCACAGCTTCACACACAGCCCTCTCAGGAGTACACTGTGCACTGCTTGGCCTCCCAGGCCTTTTGAGATCTAGGTGGAAGCCTTTTTAATCTCAGAACTCTTTCATTCTTCATGCACCTAAAACCAGTGCCACGTGGATGAGCCAAGGTCTGCTGCCAGCTGGAGCAGTAGCAAGGCTTCCCTGTCTCTTGTCTGTAGTGGTCTAGTGCTTGCATTGCTGAACACTCTGAATCCAACTCTGGGGAACAAATTCTCTAGGCTGCTGCCATCATGGAACATGGTACTGCAAGGCTTTCTTCTCAGAACAAAGTCTTTCACCTTTGCAATTTTGAGGCTGCAAAGGGTGGAGACTTATTGTTTCTAGTAATGCCCTCAGACCATCTTTTGTATTCTCCCGTTCCTTCTCAGCTTTCCAGATCTCTTCTGCTGTATCTTTGAAGTCCATAACTTTACTGGAGCATTTTCCAGCCCAGCTCACAATGTTTTGAATCATTCTGCCGGGTTCTTTGCACTTGATTCTCAACATGAATCTGGCTCCCAGCCCCCAACAATAGTCATGCCACTGCCTCAATATTTGATTGCCTTGAAATTTCTTCTGCCACATTAATTAGTCCATTGCCCTTAATCTTAGTCTCTGGCAAAGACTCAACATGAGCACAATGCAGACTAACTTTTTTCCCAAGCCATAACACCCATAGTCTGGAGTCCAACAGCCAATGCATTCCTTCTTCCCAGAAGAAACCGGAGCATGTCCTTAACTGGCAGGATTTCTGTCAGCCTTTTGGTCTTCTGAACTGACCAGAATCTCCCATACAGAACAGCCTGAGGTATTTCAGCTCTACTTTGACTGCATGAGGCTTTGAGGGGGCATTTAGACACAAACCATAACAAAAAGCATCCTGTTTGTAAAATTTAACTGTCTTCCTAATCGATTCATATATTTATTTTAGTATGTATATTCATATTAAACATGCTATTATTTTGGAGTAAGTTTTAAGGTTTCATAAATGGTATGGTATAAAATGCCCTCCCAACTTTCCCTTTGACATTAAAATATTAATTTATTATTCAATATTTATATAAAAATTGGATTTATTGTTAAAGCACTTTATTGGTATTGCATTGTACTTACCCATTCCCATAGTGCCTTGGAGGTTGGGTGTGGTGGTACATGTCTATAATCCCAGCACATGGGAAGCTGAGACCGGAGGATCACTGTGAGTTCAAGGCCAGCCTGAACTGCATAACAAGACCCTCAAAGAGACCAAAAAAAGATAAAACCTGGGAGGTCTTTAACCCATTGGAATGAGAAACAGTACTTCAGTTATCAATATTTATGTCTTTTAACTATTTCATTGCTCCATCAGTGAAAATAACATAATTTCTAATTACTCTTTAAAATCTTTAAATAAAGTTATTACTTTTTCTTGTAAATTTATTTTTAGGGTGATCCCTAAAATGGGTACTTTTTCATGGGTATTTTCTATGACAGTGATTAGTACCATATTTTTCATTATATCACTTGGGGTTGTCACCGGTAAAAATACGTCTATGGAGTTTTATACTAATTTTATTTACAGGTTTTCTTTACTCTTACTAATAGAGTTTTGCTAATTTTCTTGGGTTTTCTCTGTAAGGGTTCGTATGATCTATTAAAAATTACGATTTAGCCTTTTTTTAAAAACTCTTGTCCTTTCAATGTCTTTGTCTTATGATATTAGTTAAGACTTCTAGTCCATTCTGCGAGTGGCAGTGTTTCTGAAAAGGAAATGTATGACTCTGATAATGTATTTGCTGTTGAGTTTGGGATAGATATTTACCAAGTTAGTGAAGTTCTTATCTATATCTGGTTCTCTGAAGGCTTTATTTTGTTTTGTTTATATAATATTGAAATTTGACAAATACCTCCTTTACATCCACTGAGATGATTTTTTTCTGTTTCAGTCCATTAATATGGTGCACTATGGTGAGATGATTTTTCTGATATTACTGTTGTTACATTCCTGGGATAGATCTTTATTGGCTGTGATACAGACATTTTAATCTAGTGCTTGAGCAGCTAGTTAGTTTATATTTTATTTAGGCGTTTGAGATCACTGTTATAAAAAAATGGTTCTATAATGTCATATTGTTACATTACATTTGGATTTACATTAATTCTTCACTTTATGTTATGATCAGGGAGTTCACATTCTTTTTGTACTTTTTAGAATTTCTTGAATAAGGCCCAACCCTGGGTCTCACAAATAGTTGCTAATGGAGGGAGTGTGGTTGGTCACAAAGAATCTATTGACACCACATGTCTGTCATGGTAGCTGGTGATAAACATTCTAATAAGTAGATTTCCGAAGAAGGGGAGGCTGGGAAAGGTATTCAGACTTAAGGTTTGGCCAGCTTTTGTGGTGGAAATATTGCTACCGTGTCTTAATTTCAAGCTACCAACATGTGGTCTCTGAATGTGAGTTTGCAAAGACATATGCCCAGTTAGCTCCTTTTAATGGACAATTGGTTCCAGTGTGTCACTCATCTGTCACCGCACTCAACAGTGCCACCTTCAGAGCGTCATGACTGCAGTGGTGCTGCTGCCTGCTAATCCTTTCTCCCATTCTTTTTCATATTTTGGGGTGGGATAGCTCTAACTCAAAGCCATTCATGGATGGGGATTTCAGAATCTTATTTCTAACCTAACAAATTGCTTTTCATTTCATGGAGAATAAGCTTCTATAACTGCTGGTTTTAATTTGTTTAATGTTTATTGGCTTGTTCAACTTTTTGACAATTACATATTTCTCAAAATAATATCCTTTTAACTAGGTTTCAAATTTGTGTATAGTTTTCTATGGCATTTTAAACTTTTTAGTATTTTTATGTTCTAATTATTTACCCACTTTAATTTTTACATAGTCTACGTTTAAAAGATCTGTTCTTGTATGTCTGGCCAAACGCTTGCTGTCTTATTAATCTGTAGTCCTGTTAATAATCTCACTGATTCCTGTTCGTATCCTTTTCCTTTTTCATTTGTTCCTCAAAGAGTTTTATTACTCTTTTCTGGTTTAGACGTTTTGCTCCTTTGACCTGTGCAGAACGTCCTTTTTTGTTCCATGTGATGTTTTTCTCCCGAAAGTGTGTGCTATCTTACATACATTTATTTCTTTTCTTTGACTTTATAGTTACCTGATATGCATGCATTTATTCCTTCTGAAAGGGCTCAGGGTTGTTGTGCCAAAATATGGCATCTTGGCATTATAGGAAGTGACAAAAGAAGGAAGATAACTATACCTTCCTCTCAAGTTTCAGCCTTAAGCTAGGTCATAAAAGAATTCTCTCACCTTCCTGTGCAAAATTCTCTGTTCCAGAGAGGCTCTCTTTATTCCTTGGGGAAGAACTTTTTTCTCTTTAAAGACAGAGATGCCAAGAAAAATCTGATCAGCCAGGGTTTGCTAAGTTCCCCCATATTATTATTAGATCGCACTTGTCCTCCAGTGATTTTGCGTGGCTCTCCATCAGTTAATCATTTCCCTGTTTAATTGGATCTCTGTTTACTTCTTTTCTCATTAGCATGTCTTTTGTTATAGTGGTCTCAGATATGTACCTAGAGATTAGTGAAGAAAGCAATCCTTTTCTCCCTTCAACTTTGTCTCTTTGAGTTCATTTGCATTAATTATTATTTTTAATTACTTCTACATTTTTTTAACAGTAAATTTGTCTCTTTTAAACATTACAAGGATTTTCAAACATTTTGACACACGTCGCCTACTCCAAACGAACTTGTTGTTATCCAGTATTTACTGCTGTCCTTTTCAGTCCAGGTCAGATGATATCATGTTCATTTTCACTTCATTCGACAGTAAATTTTATTGACATTTGTATTTCTCTTTTTGTTTGATATTCTTTCTTTCTGTTTTTCATAGTTTTTTTATTTTTTAAAGTGTAAAAGAAAAAGAACAACATCAAAAAAAAGAGAAAAGCATTAACAAAGAGACATAAAGTAGCACAATAACAGTATAATCAAAGCTGAATTATAGACAAAGCAACAGGAAACCAACAATAGTTGTTGCATTGAATATTGATAACTTCAAAGTGTATGCTCAGGAAAACACATACAGACATACAAGATTGATCAAACGACCAGTCATCAACTATTCCATACCATTAAGTGACGTAAGACAATAGTGGAACCATGCTAGGCATCCTGCACATATGTACATACATACATACATACATACATACATACATACATATTTGCCTCTTCCTTTTCTCCTTTCCCTCATTGATATTCTTTCTTTCATTTTAGCCTTCAACAATCATTTCACAACTTCACAGTGTATGTTCTTTCAAATAACTTTAGTAGGTATATATTAGTTTTTAAAATTTACTACTTGTTTTGTTTCTACTTCACTTTTAATTGTTATGTAACTTTTTGATATTTATTCTTATTCATAGTTCTGATTTTTTATGATTCCCAAACCACAGTATTACTGTTGTACTGGAATCTTAAATGTCCTTCCCCATTTTTTTCCCTTTATTCCCATTGATTCTACACTGAGGTGAAACAGTGTTAAAACATTTTATATTTTATCTCCTCTCTTTTAACTTCTTTTTATGTGTTATTTCTCTTTGATGTGATGTACATCATTTTGAGTAATTTATTTTAAATCTGTCTTTGCGTTTATTAATCACCTTTTTAGATATGCCTTCTTTTCTGATTAATATCTCTAATATACTCTTGCCTGTTGTCTTTTATCGTGCTAAAACTTCTTTTGTATAATTTTCAAATGCTTCTCACAAATCGCTATCATTATCATCATCTTTATTATCACATTGCTAGGGATTGAGCTCCAGCCTGGCCTGTGCATATTAAACAAACACTGTGCTGATGGGTTACATCAGCAGTTCTTTTTAAAACATTTTGAGTCAGGGTCTTACTAAGTTGTCTAGCGTGGCCTCAAATGTTCAGTCCTCCAGCCTTAGCCTCCCAAGCACCAGTGGTTACAAGTGTGAACCACTGTGCCTGGCTTTTTCTAATAATTCTTAATAGTCTCTTTTTCTGCTCTTCATGTTCAATTGCTTTTTATAAAAGCTTCTTAAACAAATTAAATATTCTTTCCTAATGGACGTTCTAAATTTTTAAATTCTAGTCTTTCAGTTTTGCAAAGGTATGCTTTCATTTAAACCTCAATATTACTATATTAGCTTGTAACTCTCATTATCTCTCCTTCCAGATAAGGAAAACCAGAACTAAGAATACTGAATAATTTACTCAACTCAAAATTTAATGTCTGGGTTGGGATTTTTATCTCTGGTCTGTTTGACCTCAGAAATGCTGCTGCTGTGATCACATTTGATTCTTTCATTCATTCTTTATTGAGCAACTAATATATGTACAAGGAGATCTCCTGTGAGATTGTGGGTATATTGCTAGTGAACCAATGTCACACTCAATTCCCTCTTATAAGCACTTATTACAAAGCACAGAAGTATTCAGTGTTAGTAGAGTTACATGGTCAATCATTGCCATAGGAGCTTGTTAATGAATTTCCTATTATTGCAGATAGAGGAAGTTTATAGGGTGAGTTAATATTTGGCTCAGTGCCTTTGTAATAATATGGAGAGTTAACCCTATGGACATCTATGAGAGGTATTTGCTATGTTCCTTTAGAGTTAGTTTCACCCTTCCAGTAGGCGATGGTGTTGACAGCGGGCGTCTTCTTGTACCTTTGCTCATTTGGACCTTGGTCTTATTGTCCGTTGGTCTCCTCTCACCTCATCTGTGCTGGACACCATGGCTGCACTGTATGTTCTAAAGTATAACTTCTTGACTCAGATACTTTCACCACTGTCTACTGATTATATTCCAATGCCCGCATCCTTCCCCATGACAGGCACCCCAGTCTTCAGTGTGATCTCAGGCTTCCTCTTCAAGTTTAACCCCAACTACTTCCCTATATAGGAATATCAGCTAAACAGGTAGCACTTAGCATGTTTGTGGGATAATGCCATATTAGGAGGTAGATATGTATCACGTCATTTAGTCTTTGAAACTAATCTAGGGATATATGTCATTATACTTCTTTGGCAGATGAGGACAATGTGGCCTTACCCATGTCCACAGGGCTAACAAGTGGTTAGGCTGGAATTTGCAGCCAGTCTCACTCCAGGGTTGACACTGTAAATTACCACTATACATTGCTTACACTATACTCAATTCTGAGGCCAAAATGGATCATTCATTGTGTTCCACACCTACATTACATGTTTTGTTCCTATTCCTTTGCTTATACTTTGCTTTTCTTCTTCAGGGCTTCTTTCATGAGTCCCACATCAACATTTACTACAGACCTAGTTTAAATATTATTTCTTGTGACTTCCCTTCTTTCTCAACTCCCAAACCCCATGTACATGGTCCTTTCTGTTATAACAGCATCATCAGGGAAACACTTACGTTAGTGGTCTTTATGCCTTTGATCCCTGGTTCACAGCTCAGATTCTGAAGAATAATGTCCTTAATCTTTTCCCTCATCCATCATGGGGCTTTGAATCAGCAGAAGGCATCTGGATGCTGCTTTTGCTACTTTGCAGATGCATGATCTTGAACAAGTTATTCCATGCTCTGTGAGTTTGCTTTTTCAACTGTAGCATTAAGAGGACAACCTTCTTCACAGGGCTTTGATGAGAGAGACGTGAGATAACGCAGGTACATCTGCTGGCAGGTGAGTGATGTATGCCCAAAGGTTCTATTCCCACTTAGTGCAAACGGAGCCCCTTAGCTACAATGGATGTACAGTAAAATATCGTTGAAAGAATGAATGGCTCTTCCTTGGGTTTCTCCTTGGCATACATACCACGATGCTCTGCTACTGCAGTGTTGGCATGGGATTTTCCCACCACTGCTTCTCCTCCTCTAAGACAGAAATTGCATTTTTCAGGCCAATTTACTTTTTTTTAGGTGATAGTGGTTCTAATTGGTTCAAGAGATAAACTAATCCTTTCTATTGAATTAGTTGTCTAATCTTTGTCCTAGGGCAGGTAAATCTTAATCCATTTCAATGCAGAGACAACTATAAATAATAAATCTTTAGTGCAAGTTTCTTATCAAGCTTAAAGGGATTTTTTTTTCATTAAAAGGACCTTTTAAGGATGAAGTTCTCTTTATACATGTGACTAATCGTATTGCCATTTCCCCCTTTGTCCTTCTGAGTAAATGGTATAGGGTTTGTCATCATCTGGCTAACTGCAGAGCTGGAAATAGAGTTCTGAGATCACTTTAAATTTAGATGAGATGGAATCAGGCATGTCACAAAGGGCACTGCTGTGGCTGGGTATGAAAGTTTGTCTTCATATCCTGTCTCACTGTCCACCTTTCCAGCCAAAGTCAGGGAAGTTCTCTCAGGGCTGTAAGCTTTGGATGTTCATCAGAATTGCACATGGTATTCATTTCAAACATTCTTTTATCTCTATTTTCATTTAGAAGATTGGAAAATTTTTTCAAGTCCACATTTTGACCCCCCAAATGAAGCATTTAAAAAGGTCATTGCATTTTAAAGAGAAAAGAAAGAAAAATAACAATAACAAAATAACAAAATGAAAAATAAAATTCCTATGTATATACAGGGATAGTGGGGATAGGTGTACTGCTGATGTCTGTGGTTTAGTGAAAGGAATGTCAATGCTTAAAATTTTCTTTTTTCCTGACCAATTTTGCATGCGTGTATCTGGTGATGAGAATGATTGATCTGGAAACAACAATATGCAGTATAAGAACCACTGTCAAACTCCTACCATCTTGTATGGTGAGGCTCTGTAGCATCCCAATGTTGTTTTTTTTTTTTTTACTGCTTGTTATTGTCTTTGATGGTTCGATCAATCTTACACTCTTACATCTGGTGGACTGAGCAACTCTATTGAAGATAGCAGTATGTAATGTAACAACTATTGTTAATTCCTATCATTTTGTTCTGAGGACATGTATTGTTTTTGTGTTGGATTGATTTTATCTTTGTTGTTGTTTTGTTAGTTTTTTAATTTTTAAAAGGAAATAAAGATCACTGCAATAGATGGTCTCCAAGTTTTGGACTATTTAAATATTAGTTTTTTGATATTCTTTATTTGACATTGTTTTAACACCACCAACAAAAAGCCCTTAGGCATAAGTTGGTAAAAGAACACAATGTTGCCTTTTTTGGCAAATGCAATCAAGTGAAGTAATCTTTTATAAAAAGCAAAATAGGGCTGTTGCTGTAATTAGTGTGAACATACCAAACAAAACAAGGCTAATTACTGGGAGAAAAAAAGTCGGAATGAATTTCGCGCAAACCAGGCCATCTTCCCCAGTAGGCAGGCTTCTTTTTGTACAGTTTCCTCAACTCTGGAGAATAGGAATTTTGATGACATTAACACAGCTTATTAATGATCATTGTAACCCCATCCACCTAATTAAATCATCAGCTACAATTGGTAACAGGGGAGTGGAGTTTAAATGGAACTGTTCTAACAAAGTGGTTGGCATCACAGTCGTAAATATTTAACTCTCCCTGTGGCAGGCTTAACGGGAATGTTTGAAGAGCTGGTTAGCCAGGTCTTTCAAAGGTGACTGACAGACATTTTCTTTGTATTTTTTAAGAGCAATAAATAAATTGAAAATAAAATTTTGCATAAAATTTTCTGCCTCTGAATAGAATGTGCACTGAGAGGTTATAATTACAATTAAATTAAAACTTTTTTATTCTGTTGATCGGATAGTGGAGCCCTAAGAGGAGAATTTATTTACTCTCATCACTTTTTTAGAACTAGGGACTGTAATAAAAAATACATACACATATAAGTGTGTTTAATTGCATTAAGACACCTGAAAAATTATAGATGTAACAAATATCTCTCAGGAAGTTTATTTAACTGAACATCTACTATTTAATAATTGAAGACAGTAAACAAAGCAGATTGGTCTCTATGGTACCATGTCAAGGGACATAGATATTAAACACAGAGTTACAAGGACAGAAAGTGCTGCAAAAAAAAAAGGGGAACTGACCAAGTCTTAAACTCGGCCCCATTACAGTTCCCCAAATGAGGAGAAGCCGTGTACAATTGTGTCTAACACCCTTGCTCCATGTCCTCATGCGGCTTTTCTAATGATTTCCTGTTTGCTGAATAACTAGGTACAACCTTAGGATCATTTTTCCATTTTTCTGTTTGAACCTCTTTAAAGGTAAGTTTAAAGAGAAGTTTTAAGATAAGTTTACATTCCATTTTCTTTATGGGCCCAGGGAAAATGAAAGCACTACTGTTTCGTAGCACCTAAAGAGCGTGCAGTCTGCACATCTGCCACCAGTAATATTCCTTACTCGCTAAGAACAGTGTCATAGTTCCTGCATGTGTGGAAGCTTCATCCTGCTGGCGCTGGTTTCTTATTTATTCCTTATTTCCACTGCTTCTCTGGCTGCGGGACATAGGAGAAAAGCTGACTGGAGGGCACCTGCCTTGCTGTAGGTAGCAGAGAAAGCCCATTGTGCTCTTAAGAGAAGTGAAGAAGAAAACAGAAATTTCACATTTCCTAATGCTCCAGCCTCCTCTTTGTTGCTTACTGGGAAAATTTCCCACTATCGCACTGCATTATGAATCAGGGCTATTTTTGTGCCATTTCCTACTAAGGTCAAAGCACAATTGGCTATGCCATTCTAGTCTTTCGGGATAGCTTTTGTGTATATGTGGCTAAGCATTTGAAATAGGTCTTGTGGATTATCTCAGACAAAAAAGAAGTGTCAGGTGTAAAAAGAAGGTTTTCTTTTCTTCCTTTTGGTAGAAGAGCATGTCTGGAATCCTTAGGAAATGTCATCGTTGAAAGGCAGAGGAGAAGTCCAAAATTGTCAGGAAGGGTTGTTTGACATGAACTTGGGGAAATAAGCAGAAGAAGCTTTATTTTTTCCCATAGACTATGTAGAGATTTGCACTTGTGATTGCCAAAAAATGTCATCCTTGATGGATCCTTAAAAATAAATTTCTAAATTTTAAAATAGTTATGGATTTATAGGAGTTGCAAAGATAGTAGAATCCCACCTTACACTTAGTTTCCTCTATTATGAACTTCCTACACCAATGTGCATCACAGTTAGTACACAAATACTCATCCATTAATATTACCTGAAAGCACACTGGATCCATTCTTTCTTAGCTTTGGCTGATTCCTTTTGTTTCAGGATTCCATGCGGGATACCAGAATACATTTAGCTGCTGTGTCTCGCTGGGCCCCTCTCGTGACAGTTTCCCAGACTTTGCTGTTGATGACCTTGACAGTTTTGAGGAGGGCTGATGGAGTATTTCGTAGATTTTCCTTCATTTGGGGTTTTTCTGGTTTTTTTTTCATGATTGCACTAGGGTGATAAAGTTTTCTGAGTGGGAGAGGACAGAAGTAAAGTGCCATCCTCATCATCCAGTCAAGGACACAGTCCATCAACACAACCCACCTTTGCTGGATTCTTCACCTTAAAATTACTTGTTTTAGTTTTTATACTGTACTTTTTAGAGTGAAGTCATGTGATCAGCCTTCATATAAGATGAAGAGAATTAAGCTTTACATGTACAGTATCTATATACATATTTATGATTCTTCTGCATGTGCTTTTTCTTTCCCTTTGATTCCATATTATGTGTTGTTTAAATTATTCTAACTTTGGCCCTTGAGCATTCTTTCAGTTGGCTTCTGTTTCTTTTTGATATGCTGTGTTTCTTTTTCTTTTTTCTTTTCCACTAGTTGAATTTCTAGCACTATGATACTCCAAGATAATCTTGTAGATTCCTTGCTCTTACCCTAGAATCAGTCTTTTATCTAAGGAGTTATACTTGCTTTTACTGGAACATTAGAAACAAAGGTGCTTTAGATTTAGTCAGTGCTACTTGGCTAAAGATGAGTGCTTTAGATTTTCTCAGTACTTCTAGATCTTCTCAGCTGATAAAGTAAGAAAAAGATATATTTAGTAACCATGTAATACACACATTTATAAATGTTTCTATATGTACCCATCTTTATCTATACATGCTAATCGTAGGTTATTATGGATGTTTCCTGCTCCAATCCATTGCTACATGATCGTTCCAGCCTCTACTCCGTATTTGCAAACTGCCACTCCAACAGTGAAAGCCTGGCTCCCACCATCTGTTATCCATTTTCTTAATTGTTCATTTCCAGTGTACAGACAGAGTGGTTACAGAGTCATCCCAGCTGTTCTCCTTTTCTTGTTTTCTGTTCCAAGGGACATGCATTTGATAGTGGTAGGAACTGATTCTCCAAACGCCTGCCTCCCTTATTGCCTATGTCTGTCTGTGTCCATCCATCCATCCACCCATCCATCCATCCATCCATCCATCCATTGATCCATCCACCCATCCATCCATCCATCCATCCATTGATCCATCCATTCACCCATCCATCCACCCATCTATGCACCAAGCCACTTTTGTGCTTATCCAGTTAACATATATTTACAAAGGCAAGTGAAGTACGTAGATTCTAAGAGCAATGTTACCAGTGATAGAGTTGACCAAATCGTTTATTATATTAGACTTTCTTATAACAGCATTCTCTTACCTCATATGTCAGGTTCACCAGTATTTTCGTTTCTTCTTGCAAGACGTACTGCTGTTGCTTTTGGGATTCAGAAGCCTTTCTGTGGCCCATCTACTCTTTATTTATGCTCAGGTATATCTATTCCCATTATTTGAGTTTTGGACTAATGAAGAGATAGTTGTATTTATTTCTAAACTGAGTTGATTTTTTCACTTTATTATAGCTTTACTAGTTAAATATTACACCACCTAGTCAATTTTCTAGTAAAGTTAAGACCTACAATAGATACTTGGAAACTCTTGAAGAAGAGATATTTAAAGGAAGGTAGTAAATGAAGTTGAACAAAATGATTATAAAATATTGTGGACTTTTAAAAAAATCCCAAGGGATTTTAGGCCACTAACACTTCACAGCTGTATTTGTTGTCTATATGAAACTTAAAGAAACACACATAGGGAAACTAAGATGATGGGAATCACTGCCAAGGAAAGACAATGTACAATTTCAGTTGTTGATAGATTCATATCAATGAAAAATCTTGGACCTTTACCAAAGATTCAAAACTCATGATCCTGGAACTCACAAGGATCCTCCTGCTTCAGCCTCCCAAATCCTGGGACTACAGATGTGCACCACCACACCCAGTTTACAGTTTTATTCCTGAGGTGTGTTACAGATTTAGCAGACTTCTGTGGCTTAGTTTGCAAAGCTAGTCATGACTAAAAATTTATATCCATAGCTTTTGATAACTGTAGTGATCATCCGAATGAGCACCTTTGGTGTTTGCCATGTGCTGGATACCTTGAATGTGCTGGGTATTTTGCACTTTTCCTGCTGCTATTTCAAGTCCATTCTCTTTGTTTCCTTCCTCTCTGAGCCCAGAAAGCTGATCTCAGAAACTGTCAGTGGTGATTCCTTGCCTTAGGGCTGCCAGCTGGATTTGGCTAATGTCACATCCCAGTAGGAGACGGGAGAGCTGATGAGGCATGGCATGTGGTTCTTCTGATTTCCTTCTTGCAAGGTCACCTTAAGCTAAGTATGTCCCTCAAGCAAAAGTCACCGCTTCTTTCAGGAATGATCCTTCTATATCAAGACCTTTTCTTCTGGTAATTACTGGTCTATTCATTCTTTGACATAGAAGTGACTCCAATCTCTGAGACCCAGTTCACTATGGTCTCCCCTTTTCCTTCCTGGATCCACCTCTCTGTCCCTGTACCCTTTATTCAGAAATATTCTTTAAAATATTTAGAAAAAATCCACAATATTTGTACTCTCGTTTGTGTGAAATAGAATCAATGAAAAGTCTCTATTAGCAGGTGAACCCAATTGTGTTATTGCTTCCAAGTGACCCCAGATAAATCAGGCTTTCTTAATCTTAGTTTCCTCTACGTAAGTTCCCTGCCTATCACATCACTTAAGAGGCATGTCTCATCATACATGTGGAAGGGAATGTGTAACCATCTCCTTCCAGTTCTGTGTCTAGGCAAACAGAGGATGCTAGCATTGGTGGAACACATACCAAGCGTTATATGAGATACCAACACATATTAGATACTCTTACATTCAGGACTCCCACATGATGTGTGGTGTCGCTCCCACTGCACATGGCAAACTAGCCTCAAATTTACTAGGCCTGTCACACACTGGATTGTCAGTTTCCTTATCATGCTGATGGCTTTGCCCCTAGAACACAATGAACTTTAGCAGACATGGATTCTTATTTACATTTGTGAGAGGAATAAATATGGGTGTAGGGTGGGAGGAGAGGAAGGAGGGAGGATTTAAATCTATGTCTGAATGACTTACTTCAAAACATACTGTAGTGTAGTAAACAAAACATAATTAATAATATTAAGTAGAGGATCCCAAATCCTTTCCTATCTCATTGTAGACTCAATGGTGAACTCTTGTATCCAGTTTTCTCTCTGGCTTTTGTCCTGAGGCTGATGCAAGAATAAAGCTGAAAGGACAGCAATGGGGAGCAGAACCTGGCAGGGTTACGAGAAGGAACAAAGAAAAGCCCTTGTTAGTCAAGAGGAGCTTTAAGGGGGAGTTCTGAGGAAGTCTCAGCGTCTAGAGACTTCTATGTGCAGCTTTTGGTGTGCTCAGGGGCTGACAGACCCGTGGAAAGGAAGGCGTGCCTCCCCACCGCTCCTGTTGCTCTGCTTCCTGTCATCAGCACATTGTATTTGTCCTCTGCACTCACAGGAGCCCTTTGCCCCTTGTGCTCCAATTCCCCAAGACTCATCTCCGTTTATCCAGGTCCTGGCCTTCAGTTTACTTGTTTTGTTCCGCCAAGCCCCAGGTCTCATTCTTGTTTATTTGCCATTATAATTGTACTTGACTTAAGACTTGATGTTTTATGAATTAGCATTTCCCAGAAAAATACTTTCTGATGAATAGCAAAGAGCAAAGACTTAGGTACTGCTGCCTAATCTTCCCAGGCTAGCATGTTGTTGCCCACAAAGTTAAACAAAAAACAAACAATACAACTGGAATTACTTAGGTTTGTTTTTTGATATCAACTTTTAGTAATAAGCATATGCAATTTTTTCTTATGTATTTATTGACTTTTTTTTGAGATAGAGTCTTGCTATGTAGTGGCCTTGAGTGCACTGTGTAGCCCAGGCTGGCCTTGAACTCACAGTGGTTCTCCTGGCTCAGCCTTCTGACTGCTGGGATCACAGGAGCATTCCACCATGGTTGGCTGTGTTTATTGACTCTTTAAAAATAGACGTGTCTTTTTTTAGAGTTTGGGAAGAATAAATGACTTCCCTAAGATTATTATATTCCATCTGATGTAAAGCACTTATTTATTATTATACACTTAAGTCATTCATGTTGTGAAAGTACTTTTGCTTTAGCACTTTGGAATTAAATGACTCTATTACATACCATTTGTATAAATTTTGATAACATCGTTTTATCACCTTCCAAAGCATGGGAAGATTTCTCGGCTGTGCTCAAATAGCAGTCTGTTCATCTACACAGATTGTCAAAATATGGGAAATAAAAATGAGGATCAGGTAGTTTCCTGCTAGCAACATGTCAAGTGGCTAGTTTCTAGGATTTGGTGCACTCATCACTTAATACACACAGTTATTATGATGCAGAGGTTTGTCATTTTCTGTTATGTAACTATGTACACACATGTATGCATGTATCTGTCTATGTATGTACATGTACGTGTGTGTGTCATCCTTTTACTTCCCAGTCACTTGCTAAAAGTAACCTTACCCCTCATCTGTAGGTCTCACAAAAGAGATAAAGATAGCCCACGGTTGGCTTAAAATCCCACTACAAGTAAAAGTGAAAATCCAATGAGTCAGCACCTGTCTTGGTTACTTTTTTCTTGTTGCTGAGACAAAATATCCAACACACAAAATGAAGGAAGGAAAGGTTTATTCAGCTTATAGTTGTGGAGGTTTCAGTCCATACTTGGCTGCTTCTGAGACCGAGTGGCACATGGCAGAGGGCAACAGTTCATGGTGGCGGTATACAGCAAAGCAACAAGCACAAGAAGGGAGGAAAGGCTGCCAGCAGCCCCTTTCTCTCCCTTACATATACAAAATATCTGCCCTAGGGTGGGTTCAGCTTTCATACCCATAATCCCAGCATTGGATCCTGGATCAGTTATAAACTCTAAAAGCCACCCCATAACTGCATGAGGATTTGGGGGGACATGCAGACACAAACCATAACAACATCTAACTGCCACCCTAGTTTTTGCTTCTTTATTTTGCTTGGAGTCTTAGTTGTGGTTACAAACTTCACACAGATCTTAGGGGTATATGTATGTAGAGAAATTCCAAGCCAAATACCAAGAACATTAATAAACCTTTCTGTTTTGCTTTTATTGAATTTACATGATGCATTGTCAAATGAAATGGTATGAAGATGACTATTTAGTTTCATATTAATCGGACCCTGGCTTCCTATTTCCACAAAAACTCATGGGTCATGATCCCAGCAGGTCTCTGATTTTGTGTCTCATAAATAAGGTTTTGTCATATGCTTATGAGGTTATTAATATTAACTGCTTATGGACTGTTAATTTTTTCCACTGCTGTTTGTGGTTTATTCTGAGTTCTGTGATTGGAATTCATTGTGCTCTTGAGATTATGTTGTAGTAAGTATTTTTGAGTTTAAATCTGCCATTTTGAGAGTCACAATAGCTGTCTGGCCTCTGGGCAGTAGTCCAGAAAGGGAAATGCTTCGTCTTCTTGACATACAATAGTTTTCCCTGTGCTCATAAGTTTTTTTCTGTAGAAAATTCTTGTACGAAAAATTGACCCTCTAAGTCATAGCTTCCTTTGGTAAATTGCAGATAATACTGGTACCTACCTCTCATGGAGGTTGTAAAGATTAGATGTGCAAATATTTCTTAGGATAATGAGCCTGATGTGTGGCATTTAGTGAGTGCTAAATAAATGTCATCCACTAAAGCTATTTATACTCTCCAAATTACAGAATAGTCTGTAAACTCCTTCTTATTTTAGAGGAGTGTCTTTAAACAATAGGCATGTATTCTTTCTCAGTTCTGGAAGTCAAGGTGTTGGCAGGGCTGTGCTCCCTCCAAAGCTTCCAGGGGAAATCCCCACCTTACCTCTTCTAGCTTCTGTTCCCAGAGGAATTCCTGGGTTTGTGGCAGCAGGTCTCCAATCTCTACCTTATACCAACATTCTGGCCTCTTCCTTCTGGAATATCTCTTTTCTTTCCTAGAATATGAGTCATCCTAGATTTCTGGGTCGCCATGCTCCAGTGTGATCTCATCTGAACCTAACAGCTGTACCTATGGCTACTCTGTTTCCAGATGAAGGCACATTCTGGGATACTGCATCTTAGGATTTCCATATATCTTCTGGGGGGATATAATTCAATCTATAGCAAGAGAGTCTTTCATTTTGTTTATTTTGCTTGTCTTCTCACACTCATTTTAACTTGCCCATGTGTCCGTTTATGTGTCCCTACCTTTATTTTTAAAAAAAAAAACTTTACAAAGATTCCTTGGCCAGACCTCACATCAGGTAAGAAGCAGCAACCTCTGATAGGTCTATTACTTTGTAGAAGTCACCAATGTATCATTGAATGAACTGGCTCGCTGGGCTCTCTGAGTGGTATCCTAGAAGAGTGAACGTTTTTCCAAAAGGGAAAAGAAGTTTAATCCCTTTTCAATAGTGTTTTCAGATCCATTACTCTCTAAATAATGGGAAGGCATCCATGACAGCTTTAAGGAATGCGGTGTGACTTTTATTCTTTCTCCAAAGAGCCCATAGCAGCTGTCACTGAGTTGTTTATCCTTTTCTTTCCGCCCGAGAGATTAGTCCCTCCAAAAGTTAACAGAGGCCTCCTTTTGTCTTCCACATTGCCCTTCTAATATCTGACTTACTACTTACTGACTATAGAAAAGCTAAGTCTAGTAAAAGGTATAAATAAAAGAAAAATCAAGTGAAAAGCGTAGCGGCTGTCAAACTCGTAAACAGTGTTGTGGTCTTATTTTTCTATCACTGTACACAGGGAGAAGAAGTGCTCATTATCAGGGCAGCTTCTGGGTTGTGATGAGGGAAGAGAAGGACAGGGAAAGGACATCTGTTTGGGTGGAATGAACTTTCAGGGTATCTTGTCTGTCAAATTGCTGGGAATGAATTTCAGGAAATCAAAGAACATGTGAGTTGTAGTAACAACTAATGACAAAAGACTGCACAGGGCAGTAGTCTGCCTGTTTTTTTTAAATTTTTTTAATTTTAAAGACAAAAGAATGGAGACGTATGAACCAGAATAAGCCATAAACAATACCGAAAATACAAAATTATACAGAATATAGTAGGGAATTAGCACTGGACGTTATATTACATAATGTTATCTTCACATTAGTTAACACACAAACATTAAAGGAAATACCAGATTATAGAGAAGATAGTAGAGAATTTGCACTGGATGCTGCAGAATATAGTTATCTTCACTTCTGTTAATACAAAAACGATTGAGGAAATACAGAATTATAGAGAACATAGAAGGGAATTAGCTCTGGATGCTGTCCTACATAATGTTACCTTCACATTTGTTACACAGTTACACAGATGATGGCCCATTTGATCATTCACTTTTCTCCTCCCTCATCTCCATTGCCCTACCACTCAGTCATCTTCCCCGTGATAATAACTGTATTTCTGGGTTTATCTATACCCCTGGACTCTCGCCTTGGGAAGAGACATAGCTACCTCAGACTATACTATAGCATACATGGGTGTATACAAACTGCCATGGTCGGAGGTGGAAAAGCACCTATGCTCACAGCGGACCGCCCAGCTCCGCCCCATAGCGGTGCTATGGGTGGGGGCGGGTCCAGTCCGTGAGGTGCCCTCAGCGGGTCCCTCAGTGGAGCAGCCGCGGGGCCCACAGCATAGCAGCCGCGGGGCCCACAGTGGAGCAGCCACGGGGCACACTCCCCCATCAGGGTGTCCTTGGTGACCCGTTCGGCTCTGTCCCATTGCCTCGATGGCGGAGGCCCTTCCTTCTCCTCCTCCCTCTTCCTGATCTCCAGTATTACTGTTCCCCACCCCTTGCAGCTGGGCATTGGACAAACTTACGATGCTTGGTATAAGGGCTTGAAATCTCCCCGGCCCGTTCTCACTGTTAGTTGAGGGTATGAACTGAGTTTAAAGATTAGTTCTAGAATAAAGTTGGAAGATTTTCTCGCGTCTGCTGTATAGAGTATGTTGTTTTTCAGACTCCCGGTTTGCTGCTTTTCATCTAATTTGTTGCTATGGGTTCATGCAAGGTTCATATGTGCAAGCTGTAAGGAGACCCTCTTGGTGCTCACATTAATAGTTCGGGGTGAGTCCTGAAGACCGTGGATTTGTCCCATTGTTGCCAGGAATAGGCGGTGCTTGCTCAAGCCTCAGAGACTCAAGGTGTTCCCAGAGAGAGTTCAGGGTGGGAGCTAAGTCTTGGCAACCCAGCTCATGCTTCCTGCCTGATGTTGGAGTGAGAAGGGCGTGGAGCCACACCATCCACCTCCATCTGCATCTCCCTCCCGTTGCAGTGCTGGAGCCCCTGTCTTCTCCTCGGCCGGATCCCTGGGAGCCGCTGTGGCTCACTGCCGAGATTCCCCGTTGCTCTCTGCCAATAGCAGCTCACCCAGCAGAGAGGCAGGGGCCCACCGCCTCGAGGCAGGTGCAGAGCCGGGCGTGGTGGGCTGTGTACTAGTTGCATTGATTCTCTCCAGGCGCTGATTAGGAAGGTTGCCGCAGGGTGGGAACTCTGCCCCAGTGGCTGTCGTAACTTCTCATCCTCACACTTGGTTGGACAACTGCTCCAGACCACCATTGCCTCCTTTCCTGGCTGCGCCCTCTACTCTCCAGCCCTGGACCAGCTCTCGGAACTCTGCTCTCCCCCTGGCTAAGTCGGGAGGATTCTGTGAGCGTGGGTCTCTGAAGCTGAAGCTGTGAATGCCAGAACGAGGGTGTGGGCCAAGGGTGTGTTTGGAGCGGTGACTTCCTCCTTCTCCTCTCCCTCCGACTGCACCATGGCGGATCTCTAATCCTTTCCTCCAGAAGAGGTTTTGCTTAGTCTTTCCAAGGGTTTCAATTCCCATTTCAGATCCTTCCTGAGTTCAGGATACCCACCTCTTTCCCTTCTGTCCTTCACGTGTTGCTGTATTCCTATATTCCTTTGTCTGAGTGGCATTCCTCTGGGAGGTTCTCTCTCTGCTGCCTACCTGGTCGCCATCCTGAAGTCCTCTCATAAAATTTATTTAGTTATTTGTTACTTTCTAATGAATTGACCATTACATTTCTAAAGTTCTGAAATGGCCAACAGACCATAGAAAGATACCACTTTAGGCTCCTGCTTGAAACCAACAGCTTCAGAAAACTGCTGGCCTTGATTCAGGGCCATTGCCTGTTCATTTGAATGGGATGTAGCTACCTCTTTGTTACTTTGTCTCTTATTTCACTAGTGAAACAGTAGGAGATTCTTTCCCCACATCACAGCCTCTTACAAGGGCAGTTTTACTGACCATGGCTGGTGAAGGCCTTGCACTGAGTAATTCATCTTGTGTCCATTCTTTCAGTCAATGATTTTCACCCCAGTGAAAGATAATCTGGTAGGTAATGAACTCATACCCAAATTTCTTTTCAAAAATATTTTAAAAAAGAGAATAGTAAAAAAAGAACAATAGCAAAACACCCACATCACAAATAAAAACAAAACAAAGCAAAAATCATTAAAAATTATACAGGATTTCAAAACAAAATGATAGGAATTGACAGTGGTTGTTATATTACATTATGTTATCTTCAACGAAGTTGCTCAGATTACCAGATGTAAGAATGCAAGATTGATCAAACCATTAAATAGAATAAAAATAATAGTTAAAAAAATTAAGGTTGATACACTTTCCCTAGACAAGATGGTAGGAATTCACCAATAGTTGTATATTACATACCTTTGTCTTCATATCAGTTGCTCAGATTACCAGATATAAGTATGCAAAAGTGGTCAAAATGAAAAAAATTAAGCATTAACTGTTCCTTTTAACAGATCACCAGACATCAGCAGTACAATATATATGTATATTATATATATATATATATATATATATATAGCTTTCCTTTTTTCTTTTTCTCCTTTCCCCCACCCCAGTCACTCCTTCCTTTGAGAAATTTGTTTCCCTTTCATATCATCTATTGTATGTTTTGGGTTTTATTTACTCTTTCATGTTCTTACATTAGGGAGACAATATGATGTTTACACATGTGGGTCCCCTTTGTTCCACTTATGAGTATGGTTTCAAGCTGCATCCGTTTACCTATAAAAACCTTGTGTTTGCTTTTCTTTATAGCTGAGTAATACTCCATTATATAAAAATATAACATCTTTTTTATCCATTCCTCAGTTGATGGGCATTTGGGTTGCTTCCAAGATTTAGCTATGACAAATTGTGCTGCTATAAACATGGGTGCACATATATCAATGTGGTATGATGTTTTCAATTCTTATGAGAAAATACTCAGAAGGGGAATGGCTGGTTTAAGTGGGACCTCTAATCCTAGTTTTGTGAGGAATTTCCACAGTGGTTTCACCAATCTACGCTTCTACCAGCATGGAGAAGAGTTCCTTTTCCTCCATAGGCCCTCCAGCATTTGTTATTGGTTGATTTCTTAGTGACAGCCATTCTTTCTGGGGTGAGATGAAATCTCAGTGTTGTGCTAATTTGCATTTCTTTAGTGCCTGAAAATGTTGAACATTTTTTCATATATTTATTTTTCATTAGTATTTCTTCATATGAGAAGTGTGTATTCATCTCAGTGGACTATTTTGTATTGGGCTTTTGAATCTTGGGGCCTGATTTTCAAAATTATTTATATGTTCTAGACAGGTGTCCTTTGTCTGAGGGGCAGTTGGCTAAAATTTTTTCTCAATTTGTGAGTTTTCATTTTACTCTGTTGGTGATTTTTTTTTTTTTTGATGTGCAAAACTTTTCAATAAGATTAGATCCCAGTTGTTGATTCTTTGAAGTACTTCCCATGTGGTTGGGTTTTTCAAGAACTCTCTGTCCCTATGTCTTCAAGGTAGATTTAGTGTTTCTCTTACGTAGATTTAGCATTTCTATTTTAATATTTAGATCTTTGATCCATTTGGACTTTAATTTAGTGCATGGTGATAGACATGGGTCTAGTTTTAGTCTTTGGCTTATAGACAGCCAGTTTTTCTAGTACCATTTGTTAAAGAGGCTGTCTGGGGTGGGGATATACCTCAGTGGAATAAGCACCCGCCTGGCAAGCAGAAAGTCCTGAGTTTGATCCCTAGTACTGAAAAAAAAAAAAAAAAAAAAAAAGAGGCTGTCTGTCTTCCAGTGAACATGTTTGGCTCCTTTGTCAAAGATAAGGCGGATGTGTGTGTTTGTAGTTGTGCTGCATCTTGTAATTGGTTCCATTGATTTTCAGGTCTGCTTTTTGCCAGTATCATGCTGATTTTATCACAACAGCTTTGTAGTATGATTTCAAGTCAGGGGTTGTGATGGCTCTTGCTTTTCTTTGTTGCCAGTATTGCTTTTGCTATTCTGGTTCCACATGAACTTTAGGAATGTTTTCTCTTGATCTGTGAGGTATACCTTTAGTGGTATTTTAATTGATATTATATTGAATCTGTACAACATCATACCCAAATTTCTAGGTAAAATTTTACTGATAATCTTCATCTCAGAGAAAGTTTTTGTCAAGAACTTCAAGATTAATATGATGCATCCTGCTGAACTTTGGTTGGGATATCTTACTTTAGGACATACAGATTAAAAGTTCAGCACTTCTGAATTATAACAGAAGGTTCGTCTTCAGTGCTCATTATGATTTAAGTGCAAAACTATTTTATTTATCATAAAACTTGCTAAATATTAGAGGACCCAACCCCTTGAAGATTGTCACAAGGAGCAGATATAGTGAATGTCTGCAGACAAGTTTCCAAGGTCCTCCATTATCCTGGAAAATGCTTAATTTATTTTTCTTTGGCTTTTTCTAACTACACCTGATCTTTGTGAGGCTTCTTTTTGTCTGCTCTTGGCCATACTGCCATGCTTTACATCATTAACCCTAAACTCTGGGGAACTGATCCCATGACAGCATCTTTGATATTAGATTAGATCCCTTCCAGGCTCCATTTAATTGACTGAGCCCCTAGAGGGAGTAGCTGGCCCCTGTTCCCTCTCTCCGTTTTGCTTGGCCACTTTTCTTTAGGAGCTGGCTCGCAAATTTACTGTACCTCCATAAAGAAGGGTGTACGGCAGATAAAACAGATGCCTGTGATTCTGAACGCATTTTTCCCATCTAATAACATGTCTATAGTTACACCTGTCCATGAACGCCTTTCTTTTTGAATCCTATCCCTCCAACTAATAAGAAAGGGGTTATTTATCTCTTATGTCTTTCACACTGCCAGTTTTTCTATGTTTTTGAAAATTAAAGATGAGAAAGTACAGTAATTAAAATTCTAGTTATATTTCACTGACTGAAATGCTTCTATTTCTATTTTTAAACTTTTAAAATCTTTAGTTTATTAACAATGACTTTTACATTTGAAACATTTTGGAAGATCTTTTCTTTCCTTGTAATAATTTTAAAAACTACTTTGTTCTAAAAATAAAAATAATATTTCTCACTGTCAAAAATTCAAAAATTCAGATATAAAATACGGGAGTGAAAGAGACCTATAATGGTCTATCCTTTAATCCCTGCAGAAAAGCTCTAATCTTTGTCTTTTGGTGTGTAATCTTCTTGATTATTTTAGGTATATAATATCAAATTTTAATGTTAATGTCATTTTCCTACAATTAAAAATACAAATTTGGGAGAAAATAGTTCACTTATTTCTGTTCCTTCTCTAAGACATATTCAGAGGCCTCCAAGAAAAAACCTCAGTGTCCAGTTTGAATTATAGTTTTATAATTTGTTGGAATATTTAAAATCTGGTAAAGTCTCTGAAATCTGTCCTCCTAGGTCCCTTTCATCTCCCCAAGAAATCTTTGAGATGTGACATATATTCCGTGATGTCACAAGGTGATATTAATTTCTTTATTCCTTGCTCTTGGTCTTTATTCTTCTGTAGGTGTCTTCATCTGAAATGGTAGCTCAGGATAAAGTTAGCACAGGTGTGTTGAGTTTGGGCTTTGTTCCTTCCTAGTTATGTGGCCCTGGGGACATGTTTTCATCTGTGAAGCAAGAGGGATGCTGATTTCTGCAGTTGCTAGTTCTTAAATTTATTGTTGTGTCTGAATAATTGTAATTAAGGGCTTTGTAGAGATCCACTTGCAAAGCACTACTGACGTGTCTTTCTGTTTTAGGAAGAAACATGGAGGTAGGGCAGGTCACAGCCGCGTCTGTGCACCGAAATCTGGGCCAGCTGTGCGCTGCCTTGAAGTCAAACCTTTTAAAGTCCCATTGCCCCATGTCCAGTGTTGAGGACTTTTGTTTTTTCTTTACTTTTTTTCTCTTGATAGAAGAAAATGGACTAGGTAGGTTTTAGGTCTAGGAATTTTAAAAAGTCATTTTAATTAAATATTTTTTAAAACGGACAAATACAAATTATATACATTCATCATATATAATCTGCTGTTTTGAAGTATGTATACGTTGTGGAGGGACTAACTTGAGCTAATTAGCACATACATCATCTCCTATAGTCTTTTTTTTTTTTTTACCATGAATAACAACTAATAGAAATAAAACAATAATAGTTACTTGAGTGGGTGATCAAAATTACATTGAGTTTAAAAATTACGTGAGACACATTGCCATTAATTCCTTTCAAAGTGCTGTACTCCCTCTTGCTTCACAAAAGCGTATCCTTCCACGTCTCCATTCTTACCACTTTCTGAAGTAGTTCTGCAAATCCTCTGACATGTGGACAAACGGTTTCCTTCTCCATCACGACAGGCATCTCCCACAGGCATCTTTTTGTTGTAGAGACCATATAAAATCTATTCTCCTAGGAATTTTCAAATATATAGTATATTTAGTCCTCTCTCTCCATGGGTTCTGAGTCCTTACATTCAACCAACTGTGGACTGAAAATATTTTTTAAAAAATTGCATTTGTACTAAACAGACATTTTTCTTCTCATTAGTGTCATCCCTACACAATACATTTATGTAGTATTTATGTTGTATTAGGTACTATAAGTGCTCTAGAAATGATTTAAATATATGGAACATGTGTCAGTTATATACAAATATTGTCATTTTATATAAAGGACTTGAGAATCGAGAGATTTGTGTCGAGAAGGGTCCTGAGCCAGTTCCTCATGGATATGGAGGAAAAACACCATATATATCAATCATAACTATACCATGTTAATACGATTAAATATTGCCATGTCATCAACAGAGCTTTTGAAATTATTCCTTGACCAAATTTTGTATCATTTGATCAACATTTTCTCAATTGCCACCCCTATTCCAGTTGTAACCACTTAGCTCTCTACTTCCATGAGCTCAATGTTTTTGGGTTTCCCATGTAAGAGAGATCATGTAGTGTTTGTTATTCTGTGCCTGGCTTATTTCACTTAATATAATGTCTAGGTTCGTTCATGTTGTCACAATTGACAAGACTTTCTCTTTAAGGCCATTTAACGTTCCACTGTGTATACACACCATACCTTTTTCTTTATCCATTCATCCATTGATAGACATGGAGGCTCACTGCACATCTTTGTCACTGTGAATAAAGCTGCAGTGAATACAGGAGGGTAGGCATCTCTTTGATACACTTATTTTCCTTGGACACATAACCCAGTGGTGGGGTTGCTAGATCATATGGTAGTTCTAGTTTTAATGTTTTGTGGCAAACACATGCAGTTTTCTCTACTGGTTGTACCAATTTTCATTTCTACCTGCTGTGTACAAGGGTTCCCTTTCTTCTTTATCCTTACCATCAATTGTTTTGTTTTTTAATAGTAGCTGTTTTACTTGATATGAAGTGATAGCTCATTGTAGCTTTAGCTTGTATATTTTAGTTAGTGATGTTGAGCATTTTTAATGTACTTTTTGGAATGTGTTTATTGTATTTACACTGTAGCAAGGAAGGCCAGGGAGACTGGAATGGAGTGAATGGTGCATACAGTGGCTCAGAAGAACCAAGAGTGGCAGCTTTCAATCAAACTGTACAGGGCTTTGTATGGCAATAGTTTGTATCTTAAATGGGAAGACCACTCTCACTCATTTAAGAATTTCTGTTCCAAAGTTGTCAACAGAACTTGTCTTTATCATTTCTCCATGACAATCTATCAGGTTTTTTCATATGATACCATATCTCCTTGGTTGTAAGAGGGAATTATTTTCACATTTTTAAATCTCTAAATTTGGGGTGTGACCCACAATTGAAAATGTCTTGGCACAGTTAGAAATTATTTGATTTATTTGTCTTTGCTAAGGGTAAAGAAAATAATAGGGTATCTTATGATTGATGAAATATGGTAACTCCAGAGCTCCAAAAGGTTTATAGTTCACATCTCTTCAATCTCCCCAGCTGCATAATAACCTGCTGGAACAGAACTATGGTAGGAAACAAGAAAACATCCAGGTTACTTGTTACAGTAGTAATGAATGCCTCATTACTATGTACACTTGGGAATAAATCTTATTTCTAATTGTGCATTTTCAAGATAATGACTAATGAAAAGCAGTGATGTACCTTATAGTTTTTGGGGAGAGGATTTTCCATGTACAGAGTTTAGGCCACTGAGAAAATAAATATTCTGTTCTGACTTTATCATTGGTCTGTATTAACAAACTGAGTTAAAAAGATAGTCATGAACTATGTAAATTTGGCACATTTTCCTACTTTTTATACAACTTCTGCGATTCTTACATTCTTCCCTCAGTTCTTTCTATTGTATTTAAACCATCTGTTGTGTTTAAACCACAGACAGGTCCCTGCTCTTTCACGGGTCCGCGGAGGGCCCCTACTGAAATCAGTTTCTTTTTGCTGGACAGATGCTGAGCTCCTCCAGGGCCAGGATGATGTCACTTATTTCTTTATTTGCAGTGTTTCCTGGAATGCCTTGCTCATGGTAGATACTTTAAAAAAAAATAAATGAATGAAAAAATTACAGTTTATCACCTCAGAGAACTTACAGTAAAAGGAAGAACTTGCTTCTTAACATATTGGAAACTTACTTGTTTAACAACTTAGACATAAAAATAAACTGGCTCCTTTTATGATCTTTAGAAGTGAGTACATCTTGTTCTTGGATTCTTCAGGTGATAACAGAAAATATTTAAATTTTAGGTTTAAACTAGGTTTAAACTCTTCACATATAAAACAGGGCTTTTAGGGTAAATAGTTCAAACATAAGCAACTTGCTTACTTTTTCTTCTTAGGCAGCCTTCCTTCTTCCACCTCAAAATGACACTGTGGAGGGTGACCTGGACCTACACGCTTCTCTCTCTCTCCGGACTGGTGGGCACTGAGAGGTTAGCCCTGGACAGGTGATAATAACACATACCATGTTCCACATGGTCTTTGGGAGTCTCAATATTGGTTCCAAGCTGTCAGGATGTGAGGAAGCCTAGGCTGTGTATTTCAGCTGGCAATAGCTTAGTCAAGGACTCTGGCTATAACCCAGCACTGATGGCCATACCCAAGTGACTGTGATCTCAGAAGCTTCTAGTCTACAGCTTTCAGGTCTGCCCGAAGAGGTCCCAGGCACAGGGGACCGAGACCAGCCATTCCTGCTGTGTCCTCTCTCAATATCTGACCTGCAGAGCCCATAAGCACGACAAATCGTTGTTTCATGCCATCAGCATCCTATATAATTTGTTATGCAACCCTTTCTCCCTCTTTTCTTTACCTCCTTCTCTTCCTTCAAAAATCAAAGATTCAGAATATTTTGATGACAGTCTTAATAACGGGGATCGTTTCTTCCAAAGTGCATTAACTAGTATGTATAGAAAATATGTTAGAGAAAATAATTCACTCTTTTTCTTTTTAAGGGCTGTTGTTAGAGCCAAATTATATGAATTTTTTTTTTTTTTTTAACTCAGGACAATTTTGCCAACCTCACTCCAGGCCAAAAGCTATTTTCATTAGAGAAAAAAATGTTTTTCATTTCCTCCAATGGTAATATGTGCATCTAAGTAAGTACAGAGTTGAAAGTCAAAAGTTGTGATATAGCTGGCTGCATTAGTTGATCTCTATCTGAACGTTAGTCGCATGATTATTGGAGTTCGCTGTCACAGCAGGGTGGGGAAAGAACATGGCAGCATCAAAAGGAAATTACATTTGCTAAAAAATATGGGTGAAAATGTCTTCGGCAATTACCACAGGTCATCTCTGCCTCACACAGCAAATGGCAGAAGAAAAGGGCTTCCTGTGGGAAGGAGCAAAGAGAAGGGTTGGAACTGCACTATTGTGATGTGTGGAGTCAAAAGGGACCCCTATTATGCAGGCTTCCAGTAAACAGCAATATTAGTATAATGGGCTGTAATAAATTACTAGTGGTTTTTTTAAGATTTCTCTTTTTTTGTTCTTTCAGGTCAGCAGAAATGCCATAATCTTTCTTGCTTTGTGTTGTGTGCACTACCCTTTCAGAGGCAGATGATCCCCATTCTATTTCAGCTGGCTGCCTCTAGGTTTTTGAATTAGCACTCAATATATTTTAATTCAATTTGAAACTAATGGATGCCTGAACTTATTTAGCCCATCCATTCAAGCATCTTGAAGTGTAATTCTGATTGAAGCAATTTTTCTAATTACAATTTTAATTCTTCATTTTTTCTTTCTATCTCTGCAAAAATTAAACCCTGCTCCACTGATGACTAGAAAGCTTTAGGACAATAATATAAGACAGTAGAATATAGAAATGGTTCTTCCAGAGTTATTCCTGGTGTTGTGGAAAAGAGAAATATTAAGTGATGTTAGGTTGATGCAGATTATAAACGTTTTGTGTAGAATGCACCTTACTTTGGGGATCAAATGATATTTCCTTCACTAGGGAAAAACATGAAATAAAGACATGACATGATTACCTCTCAGACAGGTGTTTCTCTTGTTACCTCGCCCCCAGGGGTTTTAAAAGGGTTTGTATGTTTGGGCTGATATCCACCGAGACGTTAGCCCTGGACAACTGGTAAATAACACATACCATGTTCCACATGGTCTTCTGGGAGACTTGATATTGGACAAGCTCAGCAACTCTGCACTTCAGTGCACTGAGACTGTAGTCCCTCTGCCCCTTTGCTTTGTGTTTTAAACGGCTCTTCCTTCACAGTGGGAGCAAGATGCTTGAAGCCACAATAGGAAACAAGACACTGCTCTCTGCACACCAATAATAACAACTATAACAACAACGAAATGTCATTTTCCTAAGTCTGCCAGAGTAAATGGCTGCCCTGCCTTTTAATTAAAAGGCACGTTTCATTACCGGGGTGGTAGTTCGTCTCTTTCGTTGGACCATTAAACATTTCTACCTCCAGCTTTGTTTCACGTATCTAGGTCACAGATACAGGAATCATCAGAATGATCATATACTGGGTCTATTCTCCTTCTCTCTGATGAGTCCTGAGTATTGGGCTTAGGTAAACCCACGGTCCTGAACTTTCCGGTCACGCCTACCCCCACTGAGTGCCACTCCAACCCCAAGGACATGAAAGTGTGACAGAACACACTTTCTGATAAGGGTACTTATTTTGGCCACGGTTTCGGCCATTCTAATGAATTTTAGGAAAAAAATGAGAAAAGTGGAAAGAAGCACAGTGTTGCGGTGGATAAAAGGCGGGATACAAAGAGAGCCTTCGCGTCGCAGGAGCGGCCGTTGCTCGTTCTTTTTTCCTTGGTCCTAGACATGCAGCATTCCCACCAAGCCTGTAACCCACCTTGGTGTGTGCCTACGTCACCCATACATTCAACTTACATAAAGATTAGCATTTCTGTGATTTGCAGCTAAGTCACATCGCACTGGCCTGTGCAGGTAGGTGGACATGTGTAGGTATGTATTTCCGGCATGAGAGATACATGGGGCTGGTGAACTGTCTTACCTGTTCCTTCTTTTAAAAAGTAAATTAATTTATAGACATAAGTAACAGCCTACTATGTATTAACTGTTGAAGTTGCAGAGGCAAATGAGAAATGAGATGTCTGAAGGTGCATGTCGTCTTTGGGGGACACTGCTATATAAATAACTACAAAATAAGAGACATTTTACAAAATTTTAGGCAGAAATTATTCCTGGTTATAATTACTGGTTCAAAGAATTTTCCATCCGGGAGTGCGGCCACATGCCTGTAATCCCAGACCGCAGGAGGTCAGACAGGAGAGTGCCACAAGTTTGAGGCCAGCCTGGGCTACATCATGAGAGTGAGTTTACAGTCAGCCTGAACTACATAGCAAGGCCCTGTCTCAAAGAAAGAAAAGAATTTTCAAAATAGATGAAGCCACAATCCCTTTTAAAATTTTACAGTGCATATGAAAGACCGCAGAAAGGCTACACCTTCAGGCAGATATCTCCTAACTTATGGGAAACGGAAAGCTTTGGTCCCCACGTGACCTACTGTGAGTCAGTAAAACTAGTACTTTTGAGAAATTATGAGGGGAGATGTAGCGTGAGAGAACAGAGATGAGAGAATTAGATCACCTTTTGAAAGGATGGAAATGGCTTCACTAGAGGTGAAAGAATTTGAACTTGGCATCAACGAGTGAGTTTATCAGCTCGGGAAAGGAAAGAGGGTATACTGAAAAAAGTTTCAAAATGTGAAAAGGCAGAGTGGTAAAGATGAATCTATGGTTTATCTGGGAATATGAAGTATTCACTGGACTGGAAAAAGTAGTATAGAAAAGAATAATAACAAGAAAGAGACATAGAAGGAAAACCAGACGGGGAACCAGGGAAATAGTAAGGGTCAGGTTAAGACGTGTGGGTCTCATTTGTAGTGCAGAACTTCTCCTGTGAGCGGCATGCACTTTGTTTTAATTCAATAATAGCACTCAATACTCTGGAAACAAGTCAAGGCCTTTTCTTCTCCAGCTAAAGTTTTAAACATTTTGCTGATTGGCAGAGTGAACAAACTAAAGTGGAAGGCTTTAACTTAGAATGAATTTTCTTTCCTTTCATCTCCCTACAGGTTGATCTTATACAGAGACTACCTTTAAGTTGGAGCATGCTTGATAATAGTGTCATCCAGTGTCAACCACCAAGGATGTTTGCATATTAGTAAGTTTTGTTGATTAGTAAAATTATTGAAATGTCTACCTCTATCCCATTTGCCTATTTTAAGTCCTCTGAAACTGATTTAGAATTTCATCTCCTTCCTGACATCGCTTTTACCTTTCCCGGCCTATTTATTCATCTCATGAGCATGTTCTGAATATCTGCTGTATGCTAGGGTCTCTGCCGAGCCCTGGAAATCTACTACAGTGGGGGATATTCCAGTCCCAGGGAACCTTGACTCTAGTGGAGAGACAGGGTAGCTTAACATGACGTAATGATTTAGGTGAATACCAGATGCTAGGGGATACCCAGGTGGAATAACTTACTAGATGTGTGCCTTACAGAGGGTCAAAGGTGTGTTGGAAAAGGTAACATCTCAAGCTAAATCTAAACAGGAATCATCCAGCTTGTCATGGTTGATACATTGTGTCAGGTTGAGAATTGACATGTTTAGAAGCTTAACTAAGTGACTCAGCAGGGGGCCAGAGTCCTCACTCTGTAAACCTCCTGAGTTTGTGGAGGAGGAGGGCGTGGAGATGGTGGGGGTGGATCGCTGACATACCACACAAGGGAGGAAAAGAGGTCTATGCCCTCTCTTGCTCTTGTTGCTTTTGCTGTCTTCTGCTGCCTTGAATGTTGTCGCTGTGCCATACCAACATGCGTCGCAGCCAGCTGATTGTGGACTGAAACCTGCATGAACTGCGAGCTAACTAAACCTTTCCCTCTTTAATTTGGGTGTCCCTACTTTGTCTCAGCAACAAAAAAATGTAACCAAGACCCAGCTGTAAGAAAATGAGCCCTTCTGGGCAAAGAAAAGAGAATGCACAGCAAAGGCCAGAGGCAGGAGAACTTGAAGGTGCAGGCAGACCGCAAAGGACTCTTGTGCCATGTTATGTACTCGTGATTTTATCTTCATATCTGTGGAGCACCACTGACGTGGTTTAAGTATGGAAACAGACTTGAGTGAACTTTCATGTAAAAGTTACGAATCCAAAATCAGAATGGGGAATAGCCAGGTTGGAGTCTGCAGAGGCTGCCGTTAAAGTCAAGACTACAGATTTGTGTGGCCACACCTGAGGGGTGGAGGTCAGGAATAATGTGAGGAGTGACTGGGGGAGAGCGGGAGCAAGGGGAGAAGATGGGATTTGTTGATTGATCGGTCAAAGGGAAAGGAGTAGCTACCTATAAGCTTTCATAGCCTTGAGTTTATCAAGTCTGAAAACCAAAATTATTCCTTTCTTTTACCATCTAAGCATAAGTCTCAGAAGGACCAGGGTCAACTTTGTGTTCCTGTAAGGAAGTCACACAGTAAGTGCTAAAAGGGAAAATAGTGAAGGCAGTTTCCCCCCTGAAAAAGCATTACACTGTGTTCTCACATTTTTTGTTAGAGAAAGCAATCAGCGCTCTTTGGCACCCTAGGCTTCGGGAAGGTATTTTTTATTTTTTAATTACACGTAAACAAATAGGCATCTAACCAGGTTCTTGAGCATCTCTATTACTTCATCTGCATGTTTTAAAAGTAATTTTGGCAATTCCATGTCCTCTCCCACCTGCCCTTTAATGTCAGTAAGTGTCTTTTACTTCCTTCATTAATTATTGACACTATATCTCTGGTAAACTTGTCATTCATAGTCTCATTTTAGAGTTCCAGGTCACCCGTGCCCCGTGGGACCAAACTACTGTCTGGTCTGGACCCTCTGAATTATAAATGAGGGAAGAAGCGAATGCCTTTGGTGTGACAAAGCATGTCAGCCCAGCTCCCCTGAGCTCTGCAGGCTCTTATTAATCAGAATGGGGAGTCGTGGAGACCTCCCTGCTGGCTGCTCTGAAAGCGTGTGCTGTATTCTGAGAGAGTAGCTGAGCCAGGAACTGGGCACAGGCCGAGGCGGTGGGGGGTGACTAGCCCTGTATTTGGTACTTGCTTCTGTGCAGTCACTATACCACCAGTCCAGTGAAGGAGATTTCCACTTTACATGCGAGCAGATAGATGCTTAGAAATTTAACCAGCACACTCAAATGCCTGGCAAAAGCACAAGGGAGACTAAAACTGCATGGCAAAGTGTTGGGTCTGTTCTTGACCATTTGCTGCCTGCACTCCTTGCACTTGGGTGCAATGAAAGCATAATGCAAGTATTTGCAGCACTGAGAGTACACTCAAGCCAAGAGAGGGATCCAGGATATCTGGAGACTGTTTCTGGTTCTGGTTTTGTCTCTTTCTAGGTATCTGATCATGAGCAATTATCCAAGTAACATGGGCACTAGGTACGGGTGTTGTGTCTGGTTGTACACCTGAGGCACTGCACAAAAACAGTAGACTGGGAAGTAGGTGCAAACCTATAGCACGCATGCTGCAGTGGGCTATTTAATCAGAGAAAGCTCTAACAGGTTCACTGTCACTGGCATAGATCATTAGTCCTAAAACAAGTCTGCATTTGCCCAGCAGTGGCATAAAGGCTAGCACCGACCTTGACTTTACTTTTCTTACCTTCAGACTAGATAAAATTCTGAATGTGGAAGAGTGTTACCATTAAAATAAGTGGAAAAATTAGTAATACCTTGTGCATTATACTATAGGAACTCTGTTACCACTTTTTTGCAGACATTCTCTATGAGAGAGTATCTTCCAAGAAATTACAGCAGCAAGTATGAAGACAACATGTGTGAATTCCATACGAGGCCGGTTTGACTCCTGTCTCTACCTCTTGTTTATTTTATGGTCATGGGTAGTAAATTAATTCCTTGTCTGTAAATGGAATGATAGTAATACCAATCGAAGAGGTGTGTGAAAATTTTCCATATTACTAGATTGGAGCACTTACTACTATGGTTAATTGGTACATTGTCCCTAAAAGTGCTGTAGTTTCCTGCACAATTAGGAAAATCACTTCTCAGTTTTGACTTTCTATCCCTTGAGGATATGCTAGTTGACTTTTTGGAATAAATTTTCTGTTAGTAAGACTTTGCATCAATCAGCTCCTATTCACTTCCACAGCAACAAAAAAGGGCCTGACGACACACACAGCTACATGTAGAAGTTCAAGTGATGGGGCTGGAGGGTAGAATGTTCAGCTGACTCTGCCTTCTTCTGCATCTGACTTTTGAGCAGGTCGACCTTTTCCACTCCATAGGCCTAGCAGTTCCTATCCTCCTTTTTATTTCTGCTTTGCCAAATAATCTGACAAAAATCCCAGTTACTGGGTCAGTTGCCATCTCAAAACATGTGATTTTCCCTGAGTCAGACAGGTGGCCAAGCTAGGAAGGCTTTGGTTGACTGGATGAGGGGCATCTGCCTAGGCTTGGTGCTGGGGAGGGATTGGGTCAAACAACGTTCAGACTGTGTAGCAGAACAGGTTGTTCCTCAAGTAAAATCAGGGTGATGTTGTCATGAGAATGAAAAAATATCAGGCAAGCTAAAAGTGATAGGTGTCCACTACATTTCTCTTGCTCTTTTTTGCCAGTGATATTTTTTTTTTTTTTTTTTTTTTTTGCGGTACTGGGGATCGAACTCAGGACCCTGCACTTGCTAGGCAAGCGCTTATTCCCACTGAGCTATATCCCCAGCCCTTGCCAGTGATATTTGATAATATTTTTAAACCTTGATTGGAAAAAGTATTTTACATTATACGTTGAACAATATATAAAATAGTGGAGAAAACAACGGGGTGAGATTTTTCTAGTTGTACATCTTTATCTGATGAAGTTGTATGATCATAGACAAATGGTCATTTGCACATTGTGAGACTGAGGTACAGCTTTAAGTATGCCTCCAGCTCTAATGTTCTGTGATGTCTGGAAATCGTGCCTATAATTAGCAACCACTGGTAACTATCTTTTTTATATCTGAAAGTGGATAATGGTGCACATATGCTACGACAAACTTCGGAATGTCATAAAATCTATGACTTGTCACTCTCAAAAACAGAAAAGAAGCACTGATACAAGAGACCGGCTTCTTTCTAAATTCACCTAGAGAATTCTCCTCACAGAAATATTATGTTAGAGGAAAGCTGTTGTTTTCTCTTTTAGCCCCACCTTTCTTCCCACTGCATTAGCTCCGTATTGGAACGGAAGGAAGGAGATAATATTTGATGAATGATCTTGGACATTATTTACATGCTAAGGATGGCACAGCCACTCACCCCAGCTCTCTGAATGACTGCGTGGAGAACTTTCCTGCCTCCACCTCCCTCTCTCTCCACCCAAACCAGATAATTGTAATGACCTTTGATTGTTATACAGCAAAGCAAAATCTTTTGTTGTGCTGAGGCACTATGTATTTGGCTTAATTTTTCATTGCAGCCTAATACAGCCTAATGCAAATCATTGTGAACTTGGAAGAAAATGATACTAGTTAGGAATCACAACTGCAGCCGCATGTATTAGCTCACACTGTGTCTGTTCCATTTTTATTGAATTTGCTGCCAGTTGATTCTACATGAGATCCAGATTTCCAGCTTTTCTTAAAAAAATGAAAAGCACGTGGCAATTCTCTGGAAAACCTGAAAGAACTGCCAATTTTAAGAGTTTATTTCCTGGTGAAGTGATTTTTCTGTAGCTGAATAGCAATCCAAGCTCTCAAATTTTCCCTTTCCCATCATATATTCTTCCTGGAAATGGATGGTTTCACTCATTTATTTATGCTTGCTTCTGTAGATATTTATATTTCAAATCTGTATTAATCCATTTTTATAACAAAATGCCCAAGTCCTGTATCTTTTTAAGGGAAAGAGGTTTTTTTCAGCAACTTGTTTGGCAAGTTGTGTTGGTCACTTTTCTTGTTGCTAAGATACCAGATCTTAACACCAACAAATGAATGGAGGAGAAGTTTATTTTGGCTCACGGTTCCAGAAGTTCAGTTCATGGGTAGTAGACTCCAAGGCAGAAGCAGCATAGTGGTAGAGATTGGGTGGAAAACAGTGGCACATCCCATGTCAACCAGGAAGCAGAGAGGGAGGGCAGGGGCCATGGAGGGAGATACTGTACATCCCCACGGATGACCAAGCAGCCTCCTAGTCCAGTCACTTTCCAAGAGCTCAACTCTAAATACATGAAACATTTGGGGCACTTTCTTGATTTGAACCATAGCAGAAGTTAAGAGTCATGGTGCTGGCATGGTTCAACTCTGTGAAAGGTCCTCTTAGCTATATCATAGCATGGTGGGAGCCCATATATAAGGAAGAAATCACATGTCAAAACGGGAAGCCAGAGAGACACTGGGGCCCCAGATCTCTGCAAGAGCACACTCCAATGAACCCAAGAAGCTCCCGTTAGGTCCCACCTCTGAAAGGCTCCATACCTTTGTCACCACAAGGCCCAAACTCCTGACACATAAACCTGTAGGACACTCAAACATATCAGAGCCACAACACATCCCTAATCTAAAATGTGAGCCACCAAGTGCTCAGTGGCTATCACTGAAGCAGTGCACATGTGTACAAAGGCTCAGAAACCTGTTTAGCTCAGAGTAAATGTGAGTGAAGTATTTTAAAAGTGCCATGCATAAAACTTAATGATTGTCAAAAGAAATCTGAATGCTTAGAACCAATTACATTTCAAAATTTGTCATGAGTCCTTTTCAAGAACTCTTTATGTTGGAATATGTGTGTGGAATTGTTTCAAAGTTCATGCTCTCAACCAAGCTAAATTTGAGCAATTTGCTTCATGCTGCAGGAAGGACCAGAGCAGAGGCATGAGGGGGCCTTTATAGAGGGAGAATTTCTGTCAGCACGATTGTATAGCAAGGACAGGAGCCAAGCAGCGTGGATGAGCCCCTGTACTTCTCTTGCATGAGGCAAAATAATGATCTGTCCTGCTGCTCCTGGCACAGAGGGTTGAGTTCTTCTTAATTTGAATTCTCTTTGCTGTTTGAAGATGCAGCTATGAAAAGCCTCAGTGAGTTACTATCATGAAGATCGAGATGATTCAGAAGAAGGATCCTTTGGGTACCTCACTCTCCTATCTACCTACTTGCAAACACCATTTCTTTTGATTCCAACTGGGAGCCATTTAAAGAGTGGTGGAGGTGAAGCTGTTTTTCACAAGAGGCAGCAAGAAGGAAACACCCGTGTGTACTCTGTCATGTTTGTGGCTGTGGCCTTCTGGTCAGAGATCTTTCTGATGCCAGAAATCACTTAGAATTTCACCTTATCCCAGCCTCTCACCTGTTTCCTTACACAGACCACTCATCCACAGAGCTCTAAATCTTGGTCTTTCTGGCCTGACTGGAAAGCTGTCCTCTTGCTCTGTGCCCCCAGATCACTTGCCAGCCCAGAAGTGTTGGTGTTCACACTGCAGGTTGTGCTTGTGTGCTTCTCCCTTATTATATCCCTTACATTCAATTCGTGCCCCCGTGTTGTGGGAGGTTAGTGCGTTCTCTGTGAGCAAGAAAGAAACAACCCCTGTCTGTGGCCCTGTCTTGGTGTTTCTGTGGAGCCTTTACTTCCTCATAATTTAAATTCAGTCCACAGTGAGGGTCACAAATCAGTGGTTGTTGGAATGTGTTATGAAGAAATAAACATTTATCAAATTGCTTTTCAAGAAGGTGAATAATTTAGAAAAAAATACTACCACCATCACAGCAAAATTTGCTGCTGACTGACTATTTTATTCCTCTGAGATGCTAAGAGCTGAAGCGTGCTGAGTGAATATTGACCAGTTGGATGCAGATAAATGGAATTCTTTATAATTCTTGGGCTACTAACTTGTTGCCAATTAAGAACTAAACAACAGTTCAATGCCTCCACGGTATTAGTAAGCACCTTGAGGTTTGCTGCCGACCAGGGTTGCTGGCTTGTTATTGCCAAATTCATGGTTAATCACTGCAGAAACACATGTTATGCAGGAGTGACTGAGAGAGACTTTACTGTTCTATGTAGAGTTGTATTCTTTCTTGGAGAATGTTTTTCTGAACGTTATTATTGTCGTCTTTTCTGATATTAATTAAATACTTGTTCTGTGTTAGGTACTATACCATCTATTTTTTTATAACTGATCTAATTTAATCCTTCTAACAACCCTGTATGAGAGGTCCTATTTTTTTTCCATTTTCCTCATAGGGAAATTGAGACTTGGAGACGTTAATTCACTCCCTCTGGGGTGATCCAGCTTGTGAGAGGCAGTACAATGTTTTGCGCTTAATTTATTCTAATTCCAAAGCTTTTGTGCATAAGTATGATTGTATTCTCTATTTAAGATATGACATAACTATATAAAAGATGTTTGATAGACCTCAAAATGATTAGTGATACAGGGATAGTGAAGAAGAGGAAAACTAAAAGAATTATAAAATACATTGCAACTGAAGAAGTAGAAAATACCTCGGGGGGGGTCTTGTCTTTTGGGTTTAATTTCAGGCTCTGGGGTACTGAACGTAGACTCCATCTGTAGGAAGTTAGATGAGTGCCTTAAGCACTAATGCACCTGTCTTATCTACCTATTTAATAGAACATTTGGAAAATATTTCTTAGCTACAGGAAGAAACATTAATTGAGTTGAGGATAATTGGTAGAGATCGGGAAGAAGTTTATGAAGGAGGGGAAGTTCAGCTGAGTCCTGAGGAATGTTTAGCTGAGAGATCATAAATGCCACAGCCAGCCTGGACAGCTTGTCAGGGTATTAAAATTTCATATAATGGAACTGGAAGAATTTCCATTGGAAAAGCAGCTCATGATGTGAAGCAAGTAGAACCAACTCTGATGTTGATGTTTGGAAGTCTTCAATAAGAAAAAAAGAGTATAATTTGACATTATCAATTATTCCAAACTGTTTTTCTAACATTAAACTTGTCATAAATCTTCAGTTTAGTAATTCTATCAAGAGATAATCATAATAACTACTGGTAAGTCAGGAGCTTTCATTTTTTTTTTCATAAAGAGATGCACTCTTTGCTTTTGCTACTTATGATAAAATTTGAGGTACATATGATAAAAAATGGTCTCACAAGATAGATATTTCTTCATTCCTATATCAAATGGAAGTACATGTCGGATTCTGGCTACTCAAACTTTAGGTTGTGACCCTTAATATTGATAAGTCCATTTCATTGGATCAAGAAAAATATAGGAAATTAGTGGTATGTTCCTAGCTGTGTATGGGTGGTCATTTAGGTGTTACCTTGCCTGGCCCTGTCTTTGTATTTGAGATCATGGTGGCTGTAAGGTTGATAAACTTTGTCAATTTGAGAAGTTTAGAAGTTTAACTGACTGAGAAGTGCTACATTCTAAGGTGCAGAGGACATGTGCTCGGCAGCGGTTTATACTCTATGATGTTGTAATGACTGAGTCATTGTGTTAGCTCAGGAAGTCTAGAAATCTAACTAAGTGACTTAGCAGGGGACTGGGGTCCTCACTTTGTAAACATATTGAACCTATGAAAGAGAAGGGCAAAGAGATGGTGTGTGTGCTACATCCACCTTAGGGCAGATGGCCTGCTTACAATATAAGGGAGGGGAAGAGGCTGCTCCTCTCTCTTTTTGCTCTTGTTGCTTATGCTGTCTTTTGCTACCTTGAACTGTTGCTCCTTAGTCATGCCACTGATTGGAGCCAGCTGGTTATGGATTCAAATCTCCACAAACTGTGAGCTAAATAAACTTTCCCTTCTCTAATTTTGGGCATCAAGTATTTTGTCTCAGCGACAAGAAAAATGTAAACAAGATGAATTTGGTACCAGGAGTGGGGTTGTTGCTGTGACTATACCTGACCATGAGGCTTAAGACTCTTCGGGAATGGCTTGTGAGAAGAGTTTGGAACTGTTTGGAGATGTTGCCTGAAAAAGTAGAGCTGGAACACCTCAAGGTGTTCTGTATGGGAGATACTGGTCAGAGCTCAGAAGACCAGAAAACCAATAAAGATCATGCTTGGGAGGTTTCTGCTGGGAAGAAAGACTACATGGCCTGCTGGACTCCAAATGATGTGCACTGTGGCTTGGCAGAAAGTTTTCCTGCACTTGCTTCTGTCTAGAGATTTTGTCTGAAACTGAGATTAAGGGCAGTGGGCTAATTAAACTGGCAGAAAATATTTCAAGGCAGTCGAATACTAAGGAGGTGGCATGGCTATTGCTGAAGGCTTTTAGCCTCAAAACTGAAAAAGTGAGACTTTGCTCTGAGGAGAAAGTCCCAGGGCACCATGTTCCAGAATGGCTGCAGCATAGAAATAGTGTTATGGCTTGTGTCTAGATGTTCCCCCAAAGCCTCATACAGTCATAAGTGGGCTTTTTTCAGAGGTAGTAGAATCTAGTGTGTGTGATTAATTCATGATGTAATGCTAGGATTAAGGATAGGTGATTATGAAATCAGTCCATTGATTGGTTTGGCACTGCCCTAGTCCTAGCCTAGATATAGTATGGAGCACAGAAAAAGGCTTGTCTGATCCCTTGTTGCTTTGCTACCTTCTGCCAGCTATGAACTGTCCTCTTTTGCAAAGCTGTCCTGCCTTGGGCCCAGGTAATTACGGAACGAAGCTACTATAATCTGTAAGCTAAGTAAACCTTTCACCCTTTAACTTTGGCTATCTGGTATTTGGTCTCAGCAAGAGAAAGTAACTATGACCTCTCCCTTTTGGAATGGGAATATTTACCGTTGTACTTGGTATTTATCTAACTTGTTTTTATTTTTACAGGGATCCACAGCCAAGAATGGAGTCTCAGAAGAGACTTGGACTTGAAATTTGAAAAATGCTGCAATGGCTGACATTTTAGGGCAAAGGATTGTTGCAGTTCTGATTGCGTGTATGACAGTTTGCATTATGAACTTGCTGTTATTTTAATTCAGAGATCAAGTATGGTTTAAGGAGAAGTGTTTGGGTGTGAAATTAAGAAAGTGTGGATTTTGACCATTAATTTTATATGTCAGTTTTACTGCACTAAGAAATAACCGTAAGATTAGTAAAGCACATGACTGGTTGTGTCTGAGTGGTAATACGGCTTTAGGTACTATGTAAGTTTTCTTGCTTTTACCTCTGTGGCACTATTTCCCTGCTGTGCTTCCGGCTTTCTATGAACTAACATCTTTGGCCTTCTGCTGTGATGTTCCTGGCTTAGAGCTAACGAACCATGGACTGAACTCCTCGAAATTGTGAGCCCAGTGAAACCTCTCCCTTAAGTTGTGGGTGTCAGTTGTTGTGGCTCAGAGACAGCAAAGCTGGCGTTATTGTTTAGGTCTAATATGTTCCTTTTAAAGTCTCACTCTTAGGTGATCGACCCATGGGAGCACTATGGAGTAATGCTTCGATGGGTTTATAGCTGATGTGCTGCCGAGAAGTGGGGCTTGGTGGGCCCTGAGCATGTGACCTGGAGGAGTATTCTTGCACTGGGCTCCTTTATTCTCTCTGCTTCCTGCCTCTTATGCATTCAGCGAATATTTTTTCACCATACCTTTTATACCCTGATGTTTCTGCCCTGGAGTCAGCCAAACATGCACTAAATCTTCTGAAATTATGAGCCAAATAAACCTTTCTTCCTTACATTGAATGTGTTGGGTATTGTTCCCGGTGATGAGGATGTGATTAATGTAGGTGGTATTTGTAACCTGAAGGGAACCCATGATATACAGTTCTGCAGACATCCATAGACTCTTTTCGAGTAAGGTAAGGTATTATAATCAGATAAGTGAAGAATTCTGGGACAGGAACCTTGCTTCAGTTGTGACTTGGTTTAATGTCCCAGGATATATTTGAGTAAAATGCTCCAATCAACTCATTAGTTGGAGACAGGCCTAGGACAGTTTTTTGGAAAACTCTTAGCATTTTGAGTGCGCTAAAAATTTTGGCATTTGCAATGGCCAGAGGCCTAGAGTATATGTTTTGGGTGCTCAGTGTCTTTTCAACTGCAAGTGAAACCTGATGGCTTCTGAAGTTGGTGCTTTTCCCTTGCAGATTTTCACACATGGCGTTAATGAGGAAGGAGTTAAGTTGGAATGAGTGGGACTGAAGGAAGGAGAACACAGATTCACAAAGAGCTGCTGCACTTTTCGATTTGAGCTTCTACTGCCAGATGACTTGGCAGGCACCAGAAACAGCTACTGCAGGACTAGAAAGTTATATGAATACCAGAGGGAAAAAACTGATTTGCTCACTAGGAGGCTCTATTAAGTGAACATCTGTTAACTGTAAAAATCCCATGCACCAAGTGGGAAAATATAATGAAACTCAGAGCTTTTGAGCAAATTAAAATCATAAAATACCAGTGGGCAGGAATCTCTGTGTGTTTTACCAGTGGGCAGGAATCTCTGTGTGTTTACCATTCTAAAATTTACATAGAAACTGAGAGCAAAGCAAAACAAAGCGGAAACAGTTATGATTATTTACTGTGGGCATGGATGGAACAGAGCACTCCTTTGCTTTGAAAGATTTCTAAGAGCCGGGGAAAATGCACTCAGTGAGGAAGTTCAAGAGAAAATCTCCCCAGTTGATCACTGTTGACACAATGAAAGATTGCGGCTGTGCACTAGGAGGTCTGTAGTCAGAGAAAGTAAAGTCTGGGACTTGCTTTTGTCCTTTGCAGAGTCAGTGCCTGCTTTGGATTTTTGCTGTCCAGATGCTACTGAATTCCTAAAGGAAGGATGGGAAGGAGCATAGAATGTGTGATTTTTCCATATGGTGTGTGCCCAGGAAAAATGCCTGAGCAATATGGCGTATAGCGGGAATTGAGTTTAAAATGCTTACCCTACTTGGTGTGTTAAACACAAAAGACAACCCCTGGGCAAATGTTAGATTGGGATTTTGTGCATGCTCACAGTTGTGGAAAGTCTGTTAGGTGTATTTTTTTTCTTTTTTCTTTTGGTTGTTTTGAATTGTAAACATCCTAGACTGGGCAGCAAAAGAAAGACACAGGTTAACTAGAAAAAGAGATCTATGTAGAAGATAGGGTGAGGTCAGTTTAATTTCAATACTACATAAATCCCCGTAACCTCTTGGGCATTTGTTATATTAATGGCCTTGAACGGTTAAGCGGTGGCATTGGAGTTATTTAATCTTGTGATTATCTCTGCTGATTTCCTAGGGGAGCAAAGGAGGGGCGGGGAGTTAACAAGGGAGTGTGAAGCATAACGAAAGAGTCAAAGGTACTTAGCACATGAGAAAAATTTTGATTACTGTTAGGTACATACGAATGGAATGGGCTTCGGAAAAGATGTGTCCTGCCCCGTGTTTTGCTGAGCTCTAATTGGAGACCTAACTTCCCTAATTGTGCAGTGAGGTCTAGCTACTGTAGTTAAGAGGGAAGCTGTATATCGGGGGCAGAGGGTAAAGCTTTTAAATAAGGCTTCTTTCTCAAATGCCTAAGCGAGAAATTGGTGCAGGAATATACTGCAGAGCTAAAAAGTCTTAAAGTGCCTCTTAAATCTTTACTACAATTACCATAATATGGAATAATAGAGCCAATACTATTTTTAAAAGCTTTTGAAGGTTGCAAGTAGCAGCCATAAATTGTGGGTTGCAGAAAACCTGAAACTAGTTTTTCAGAAGCTTTTTATTTTAATGAAAGAGAAAGGGTTTTAATAAAACCAAAGAGAACTTATATGGGACCTATTAGCTCTGGAAATACAAAGGAGTCTAAGAAGATTGACAAGCATGTACTTATTAAAAAAATTCCCTTTCTGGGCCACATTGGTGGAAACTTAGATGGGTTTGATTTTATTAAGTTAACAATAGGGAGGTAGCTAAGTGTGACCATGTGAAATAGTTTGGGATTGCTAGAGATATAAATAGTTTGGAGAAAATGAGGCAGATATTCTGTCTCCCTTTATGCAAAGGTAAGGTGTCATTAAGATCCTTTGTTGGAAAGAGAAACTCAGTACCAATGGCCTGAATGTCCTACAGAAAATTGTTTCCATGTCCATTGAGATTTGTCATGAGTGGAAATTATGCATAAAATTTCTAGTTGTGATGGAATGCTTCATCCCATATATTTTCAATTCATCCTTTCCCATACTCATTTTTGTCAAAAGGAAAATATCTTTTCAGCACCCCAAGTTAGATACTTACCAAGAATCTTTCCTATTTGTGATAGTCATTAATGTTTGATCAGTGATTAATCCCTAACACATCAGCTAAAATTCATTAATAATTTGATAATCAAGAAGAACAATGTCATTAATGGTGGGTAGATTTGCTAAGAAAGTTTGTCATATGAAGCTCTAAATAGTTTAAACTGCAAAAGACTTAGCTCAATTTGCTACATGCATAGAGATACAGCAATGTAGTTTGTGAGTTTTCTTTTTCTATATCCTCCATTATTTCTTTTCTATTTTCTTTCCTTCTTCCAAAAATGATAAGCAAAGGCTTTTTGAAGGCAAGGGCTGATATGATATGAGCTAGGATGTAATGGGGGAGTTTGACACAAAGGTGATTCAGGCTGAGGTAAGAGTGGAGATGATGGTAGGATACACCCACCCAGATTGTCCAGGAGGGTGGTACATGATGTTAATCTGCCCAGAAAAGTGATTTCTAAGATCAGATATTTGGATACGTTGAATTATAGGTGAAAAGGTGATGAGAGAGTGAGGAAGGAGAAAAGGTAGAATAAGATTTTACATGTGAGGTGGAGAAAAGCAATTTGAGGTGAATGGATGAATGGTAGTTAGACAGAGGTGATAGAAATGGTGCCTGCTGCCCATGTTAGTAAGCATTCTCTGAGGGCTGGGGATATAGCTCAGTGGAATAAGTGCCCGCCTGGCAAGTGCAAGGTCCTGAGTTTGATCCCCGGTACCGCCAAAAAAAAAAAAAAAAAAAAGTACTCTCTGAGACAGTTAATGCCTATTTGGTCAATTGTTTTTTTCTTTTACCTTTCTATTGTTTATTCATGGAGTTAAAATACACATATGTCTGTACCTTTTCCTCATTTTGTCCTTTACTCATATTTTTCCAAGACAGTGCAAATGATATAGTCATAAAGCTTTCCTGTATACCCTGTGGGATGTAATTTTTTTTTCTTTTGTGATGGACTTTTGATAAATGGAGATCCTGAAGTTCATTTTGCCTCAATTCTCCCATGTTCTTTTACCATTTCTCTCTTTTCCCTTATATGACTCTAATTGCCTTTAATGCATATAGTATGATTTCTGATTTCTTTTGAAATTTTTGGAGTGACCTAATACAGAAGTAAATTTTAATGAATGCTTACATAAATGAAATAAATTGATTAGCTTTCATCAAAGTATTTTATACTATAAGAAGAATCATCCCCCACCTTGTTTTCTGTAGCTTCTGTTAATTTCATGCTATTATATTTTAAAAGTACAGTAGTGCTTCTTTCATCTGGCACCTATTTCTTGAACATCTGCTATATGTCAGTGCTGAGATACAGAGATAAATAAGATGTGCTCTTTGGTCTCCAAGGACTCATATTTAAGCAAGGGACGAGAGAGACACTTAAAACATGGTATGTATAATGAGATAGACAGGCATTAAAAAAGATGAACATAAAATGTGTTTTCATAAAACAGTGAAGGAAAAGATTAACTGTACCAGGGAAAGACAACATGGCAGATGATTGGATATTGTGACTCACTGTTTCTGGATTAACTTTCTTCAAGTACTTCAAGGTAAAGGGTGAGCAATAGTCTACAGTGTAAGTTTAACTTTATCTACATTTGGTTTTAGTCTCTATTTTAAATTTTTCATTTTTCTTATTATAGTTAAGAAATCTTGTAGAAAATTTGAAGAATACAGAAAGTTTTAATGACATTAAATTTTGTTATACTTCTATTTCTTAGAAATAATTTGTATGTGTGTGTGTTTATCTCATTTGCATGTGTATGAAAATAGTCCTCTACCTTTAAAAATAATTTGGTATCTCACTACATACATTTTTATGTACTCCTTTCCCATTTAGTTTTATAACACAAATGAAATATCTACATATGTAAAGAATGTGAATATCATTCTATAAATTTAGAATTTTGAAAAGCATTAAATTTTTACCTATATTTTAAAAACATTTTAAATTGTAAGTGTATAAATAAAATAAACAAAAATAGACAGTACTGAACCTTACATACCCTCCCCCATAGCTAGTGTAAAAATCAACTAATGTCCATTCTGGCTTTATTTACACTTGTAACAGTTTTTACCTCTTCCCAAATTTCCTGGCACTATGAATATTCCAGTATGGATTTCTGATACTCTAATATCATCAAATATTCAATTTGTAAAATTTTTTAAGTTACTCTGGTAAAATGAAAGAAAACACACACACACACACACACACACATATATATATAATTAAGTTGATATACCCTATAAATCTCCCCTTCTTTTCTCTGAAATTTCTTTGGTTAAGGAAGAGTGTGTGTGTGTGTGTGTGTGTGTGTGTGTGTGTGTGTGTTGTAGTGACTAGACAACAGCCCGATGTGAACCTACTGTTTAATGGTGACCGTGTGCGTGTGTGTGTGTGTGAGTGTGTGTGTGTGTGTTTGAGGTGGGCTTCCCTCATTTTTGGATTCTGCTGACTGTGATCTCTTGTTTTAATTTAGTATGTGCCTTTGTGCTATGTATTTCTTTTTTTTTTTTTTT
>PVLD010011691.1:0-64038 GCA_004027595.1 Dinomys branickii
TCCTTTCTGTTTTAAGATTCTTAGAAACAGAAATTCAAATAGAAAATTCATGAACTTTCCAACTGTTCCTCATTGCTGAAAGAGTCGTTTTTACCAATGAAAGAAAAAACTGACCCTTGATTAGGAGATTATTTTTGTCATGTAATTTTTAAGGCAGAGTATGACTCCATTTATTGTTCTAGATGACTGCTCTCTCTCAATCATAAAATCATGCCATGAAAACATTTTCATTTCCTAATGACCGTAACTGAGGGAAAAGATCTTACTTAGACAGTTGACTGCAGTACTGACTGCTGACTTCGTTAATTGTACTTCGTTGGCTTTTGCTGTGTCACATCCAGAGGGATGCTGGGGAAATAACACAGTGCTTATTTATATAAAGTTCTCTACTTTCTTTTTTTGGCAGTGTTTGAAAGTTAGGACTAATCCTGAAGGACCTGAATTTTTTATAGTTAATTACTTTCCTGCTGCCAGTAGTGATTTACTCCTGTGATACCACATCAGCCAGTCATATGGGGACTAAAAACAAAATTACTTTTGCTGCAGTTAGCAACTTACTAGTAGGATATGTGGGTGTCTCTGGAAATCAGACAGTATAACAGAGTAATGGGCAGAATTTTCTTTTCCAATTTGAACAAAAAAGCCTTCTCAAAAATTTTAAGGCATATATATATATATATATATGTGTGTGTGTGTGTGTGTGTGTGTGTGTGTGTGTGTGTATGTATATATATAAAAGAATTTACAAAGAGCACTGTCTTGGTTACTTTTCTCTGGTTGCTGAGACAGAATACCCGATGCCAAGAATTAAGGAAGGAAAGGTTTATTTAGCTTACAGTTTGTGGAAGTTTTAGTCTACAATCAGCTAACTCCAAGGCAGAGTGGCACAAGGCAGAGAGCAGCAGTTCATGGCAGCAGAAGACAGCGAAAACAGCAAGAGTGAAAACGGGGAGGGAAACCAGCCCCTTTTCCTCCCTTGCATTGTATGTTGCCTCCCACACACACACCGTCTCAACGCCCTCCTCTTGCACAGACTCAGGATGAATACTAGAGCAGGAAGGGCACGTCCTTTTCACCCCAGGATGTAGAACTGCTGAGTCACTTAGCCAAACCTGTAGACTCAAGTTGACACCATCAACCATAACAAGCACTTAGTAGAGAACATAATTTTTTAAATTACTTTTTAAAAGAGAAACATGTTTAGTAACACAAACTAGAGTCCTATTATGTGCTAAGAAGGGAAGAAAGTAATCAGACTTAACTGACCAAAAACTGTGATATTTTAGTGGACACTATCTAAGTTTCCTTAAAACCAAAATTAAAAATAAGTGTGTGTGTGTGTATATATATACACACACACACACACACACACACACACATACATACATATAGTATGTGTATAAAATTGTTTTGAAAGTTACACTACCAATTTCATTCCTCCTGATTATAATTCCTCTAGTTTTATTATGGGATGTGATTTTTATGGTGATAGGATAGGAAATGAATGAAATGACAGAGAAATTATAATAGGTTTCATGTTTTTGTAACCATTCTGTCCCTCTATCAGAACATGCGCCTTTAAATGGGTGAGTCATGCATGGCCTGTTCCTCTGTCAGGGTGGTATTATGAAGATAATACCATTCTCCAAGATTTAGGGCAAGTTGTTTTCCCAGTTTAATTTCCATGACAGTGAATAGGAAGAATAGAGATTTTTTTCAGGAATGCCCAAGTTTCTGACTTCTAGTTGATGTGTTAAACTATACATGAAAGCAATCTGGTATTGCGTTACAGTCTGTAATTTCAGTATGTTTAGTCTTAGGCAAACAAGTAGTTATTTGGTGTTGCAATAACCCAAGATGCAAGGTGGTAAGCTGCTAGGACAATTCTTTGGTTGGTAGTACTGCACTTCAGGGAGGGCACCCCACATGCAGATTTTTCATTCTCAAGGATAAGCCATGCAGTAGCTACAAGTTACAATGACCAACCCCACATCAATATCCTTTACAGATGTGTATCAGTGATTTCATAACCATTCTAACTTGACCCAGTACTCATCTGGTTACTTTATTTAAAAAAAACTTTGAGCACATACAAAATTCAAAGGCAAAGACAAGCTGTAGCCTGCTCATAGAAAAGGCGATTCCATTGTCTTTTTTTTCCCACCAGCATTAGGGGTTGAACCCAAGACCTTCACACAGAGCTACATCCCCAGGCCCTTTTTTATTTTGAGTCGTGGTCTCAGTTGCCAGGCTGGGCTCAAAATTCTGATCGTCCTGACCCAGCACTCCCAGAGTGCTGGGATGACAAGCGTGCACCACAGACTGGGCTCGTGTTTCCATTTCTGCGACACACTCAGTCCCCTGCGTCTTGATACCATGTTTAGATAACACCTAGTCGGTGACCTACAGTGGGAAGTCTTAGTAACAGCGGGTGGGTGTGAAAATATATTTAATCTAAAAACAAAGACTGTGTGTATGTAGATATATATGCACTATCGCGTGGAATATATTATATTCACCACAAAAAGGAAAGAAGTTCTGACATGCGATATAAGACTGACGCGCCCTGAAAATACTGCACTAAATAAAGTTAAGACCCAAAAGGACATGGGAAGAAGGAGTGGGGAGTTGCTACCTAATGAGCATAGAGCTGCCTTTGGTTTATGGAGAAGGTTTTGAACTAATGGTGATGGCTGCAGAGCAGTCAATGTAATCAATGCCATGGAACTGTGCATTGAATGCAAATTTTAGGTTAAGTATATTTTCACACCCACCCGCTGTTACTAAGACTTCCCACTGTAGGTCACCAACTAGCTGTTACCTAAACATGGCATCAAGATGCAGGGGACTGAGTGTGTCGCAGAAGTGGAAACACGAGCCCAGTCTGTGGTGCACGCTTGCCATCCTAGCACTCTGGGGTGCCGGGGCAGGATAAACACAGCCTCTGTTTGTCCACTCATCTGTTGTGCCCATTTGGTTGCTTCTGCCTGTGGGCTGTTTTGAGTAATCTACAACACACTCGCCACTTCCTCTGTGATATTTGACATTTCTAATGCTTGTGGGGGGTTGCTATAAAATAGAAATCTATTTTCATTGCTTAATAAATACTTTTGTTAGTTCTACTGAAAAGGTAAAATTAAGGGTATAAGACATGTCATCCAAATGTAGAGTCACACTTCAAACCTTTTTCTAAGTCAGAGACTGTTTCCTCAAAGAAGGCCGTATGTGTCATCATGAGCCCAAGAAGCCCCCTGTAATGCATGACACAGTTACTGCCTCTTTCACCCTCCAAAAACTAGAAAAAATTGGCCACTCTGCAATCTTTGAAAAGAGAAACAAAGTTTAATAAGGCATTGATAGATCCATCCTAAATGACTTAAAGAGTAAGTTTTCTACTCTTGTTAAGAATTAGTTTTTAACTCCAGTAAATTCTACTATAATTTCTTTTTTCTCTTTGAAAGTCACACAAGTCACTTCTTCTGGATAGTTTCATAGATATTTTCATCACTTTTTATAGATTGTTTAGTGTTCCAGGTACTTTTGTTTGTTTGTTTGTTTGTTTCCTGTCTTTTTGAGACAGGATCTCACTATGCAGTTCATGCTGGCTTTGAGCTCACTTTGTAGCCCAGGCTGGCCTCGAATTCACAGTGATCCCCCTGCCTCAGCCTCCCAAGTGCTGGGATTACAGACATGTGCCACCATACCCAGCTTCCCAGGTACTTTCAAATATAAGTAAAATTTGGTATTTCAAAGGCTGAAATGTGGTAATTACACAAAGATTCATGATTAATTTATCTTGTTGGTCTACATTGTACATTACATTTTTACATTCCCCGTGAGTAATTGTCTCTAGGTAAGTATGTCAGCCTCTGTGGGCCTTACACTGGAGTAATTTAAACAGTCTTTGGTCATAGTTGCCTGTGTCATAACTACACTAGTTAGCATGGCCCTCAGGAATGCCCTTCAGGGCCCGTGTTCCTGGGCTGTGAGACCCTATATTCTAGTGACCTTCTGGGTAATTTGGTGTTTTAGCGGGTGGCGGCAGTGACCTTAGACTCTGGACAGTGAATGGGGACCTCGTTGGACACGTCCACTGCAGAGAAATCATTTGCTCCGTGGCGTTCTCCAACCAGCCCGAGGGAGTATCTATCAATGTAATTGCTGGAGGCCTAGAGAATGGAATTGTAAGGTAAGCCAAGTTTGGATTCTTTTTTGGCTTTTATTCATAGGGATATAACATTTTCAGAATTTAGGGGGTTTTGGTTTTTTGTTGGTACTGGGAATTGAAATCAGGACTTTGCACTTTCCAGCCAGGTACTGTGCCACTGAGCTATATCCCCAGCCCTAGAAATTAGTTGTTAATATGTAGACATGTTAATATTTAATATCTAGAAATTTAAAATCTTCTTTGGATACAGGTTCTTCAGTTCCTTCCTGTTGTATTTCTAAATAATAAAGATAGGTTTACTGCAGTCTTGAAATTCTATATTTACTATGAAAGGTGAACAGTGTAAAGGTATATAAAGTTAAAAGTTCCTTGTTCCCACATTTACTCCTATAAAATTCGTAGCAATAATACTGTTATTTGCTTATTATAGTTCCTGCCAGGTAGCTTTTAACACATAAACAAATGTGTAGGCTTTTTCAATGAGGGTAGTTTTAGTCTGCATAATTAGATGAATTTTTTCCTTGTAGGTTGTGGAGCACCTGGGACTTAAAGCCTGTGAGAGAAATTACGTTTCCCAAATCAAATAAGCCTATTATAAGGTAAGATCACCCCCTTTATTCTTTATAATATGATCTGTGTTTGTATTTTTGCTAGAGAGAGATTAAAGCACACAGACCTAAAGAACTATATGCTTGAAGACATCATGAAAAACCAGCCATTTCTCACAGCAGGTCGTCCAGGACCTAGCGTTGAAAGGACCACACTTCCTGTCTTGTGGAGTGAGTCTGAGTCAGGAGCTCAGAGCCTACTGGACAGGCAGGCTGGGTAGTGAGCCCAGGAGGCCTCTGAAAATTCAGAAACTGTGCTTTTCAACCTCCCAACCTGCAAAAACCATAATGGTGACTGATTGCTACAACCATGTGCTTGGCAAGATGGATAAACAGCCAGCTACCCTTTGCTGGGTTAACAAATTTGACTCTAAAAACTCAATTAGAAGTAAAGTGAGTCAAATTCTAGTTTATTAAAATAAATTTATTTTCATTGCACTAGCTCTAAAGTTTAATGAACTTTTTTTTGATACCAGGAATTGAAGTCTAAATTATGTTTAAGGTTAGATTTTTTTAATCCATAAAATAATTATAATTTTAAGGATATACTGTTGTTATTTTTTAAAGTTTCCTGTAGCAAAGCATTTGTGTTTTAGGTAATAAAGCATAAACAAGAAAATAATAAAACACTATGCAAAGAAGGAACATATTGTCCTGAGCTGTTAGGTCCCTGTTGTATCTTGTGTCACCTGGTTAAAAGCCACACAACTTGTCAGCACAGTGATGTCTCAGAAACACAGTCAAAACCATGAGCAATAGCCACCATTTAATTTATGTCTCTGTATTGCAGGGAAAACATTTTATCTTTGATGTCATGACCAACATGCTAATATAATTTTAAGAGATGTAATGTATGATGGGGTTTGTTTCTGCAGCCTTACATTTTCCTGTGATGGCCACCACTTGTACACAGCCAACAGTGAGGGGACAGTGATCGCCTGGTGTCGGAAGGACCAGCAGCGTGTAAAGCAGCCCATGTTCTATTCTTTCCTCAGCAGCTATGCAGCTGGGTGACCCGAGGGATGTGCTCTACAGAGCACAGGACCCACATTTCAGAGGTCAGCTTTGCTAGTGAAGCAGGCTGAGCCTGAAGAAATGGATGACTAAACAAACATCCAAATAATAGTATCTGCTCTTCTGCACAAAATCCCAAAGGTGCTTCAGGTCCTGAGGTGAAAGTTTTGTCCTAATTTAGTGATGATACAGAGATTATGCACTGTGCACCAACCAACAAGCTTCAGGTCTTGCATGGTAAATTAAAGTTAGTCTTAAAGTTTTGCCCACAGAGCTATTCTAAAGAAAAAATAAATGTCACCCTTTCCTATTTTTTTAAAGAGCCAGTAAAATTTAAATTGGCTAGCTAAGTATTTATGTAAGATATCATAAATTTTAAAAGTTTTCTGCCTTGAGATACCCCCCCATGCACACACACACAGCCAAAAAAGAAAAGAAAAAAGACAAGAATTTTCAGGACTCAGTAATTGCTTTCTTTGAGAAGCAAACTATTCAGTAGGTACCTCTGCACTAAACATTTTATGGAATATCTGAATACTAAGACTATGAATGAATCTAAGTACTAGGCAGTTTTTGCCAGTTGTCTTCTTAGCTCAAAAGAGAACCAGAATTTTTTGACAGCCATGAACAAGAATGCAAATCTTTCTGATTTCAGACACATTCTGTTTCTGCATAAAAATTTTACTTAAAATCCATGAAACTAGATATCGGATATCCTTAGTTGAATCAGTATAACTTAACAGTCATGATAAATCTTTCAGTATCTGCCAACAACAGTTCTATTGACAGAGCATTGAATGCTTAACCAATTTATAATAGAAAGCCTCCACTACACAAGAAGTTTGCACAGGTATCAAATACAGCTAAGTACAGCAATTTAATCTCATCACTGGAGACATTCTTTTACCCAGAACAGAATTAGAAGAGGAGACAGCTTCCTACATTTTAAACAGAAGACAGAATAATTCTTTTAGGGAATCATTTCACCTGTTCCTACTACCTTATTCCACTTGAGAATTCTAGGAACACTAGAAAAATCTTTATGTCCTCCATGGCAAACCTACACACTATGAAGACAGAGTTTCTAAGAATCTTGAAGCAGTCTCTCCCTGCCATGCTGGGACAGCGGTGTTTTTACTTGGGGTGCTGTGCTAGTGGCTTTGAGAACATAGTAAAATGGGCTCAGAAGTGTGTTACCACAGGATAAATGTACGTGTTCCTGCTCAAAAATAGCTTCAGCATTTATTATGGAAACTTAATTCAAAGAATGTTTATAGAACTACTTTTATAACTTCTACACTTTCTACAACATTTTGCTTAGAAACTATAAAATACAATTGCAAAGTCTCTGCCATCAAGATAGGCACCCAGGCAAATGAATGACCACGTGTGTCCCTAACCTTCAGCGGCACACATGTGCTGAGGACCTTACTAGCTGCATTTGGATCATGGTTTGCACCGGCCAGGGATTAATTCTGAGGTTCATGTAATTGCAGAGATAAGGTTATTCCTATTCACGTTGAAGTGATTTGCTTTGTGTAAAACAAAATTGCAGCTATTGTCTAGTTTCCATTTTTTTACTGAGGACTTTAGTCTCCTATTAGAATAGGGTTGCTACTCCGTTTTTTTTTAAGGGCTGAATTTTGTCATTTATCAAAAGAGAAAATATGCAAAATAACTGGTCTTGTTAACAGTGCAATATTCTATTTTTATGTAAAAATAAAAATTTGGGGGGATTATTTATTCAGCATGAAACCTCATATGTATTTGTTGAAAACACTTCATAATGTGCATGTCATGGCAAACATTCCTATAAATTGTCACAAGCGCTGTTATCTTTGTATACACTGCCACTTCAATTTGGAAATAAATTTCGTAAAAACAGATTTAAACGCCTATCCTTTATACAACAAATATTATGACCGTATCACAAATCGATGGCTTTTTCAAAGCCCACATAGGTTCTCAATTCACCTCCCCTATAAATTTCTATCAGTAGGAAATGATGAAGATAACTTTTATTTCTTAATTGTAGTTTTAATGCTAAAACATTATATTTCAACCTTTCCTACCTGTAAATGAAATTTAGACATCAGTCATGAGATCAGCCCACTTGTTTGGACTTTTTTTTTTTTTTTTGAGATACAGTCTCACTGTGTAATCCAGGCTAGCCTCAAACTCTTGGCAGTCCTCCCACCTAGCCTCCTGAGACCACTTTATTTAAAGGAAAGCATATCTGCCCCCCCCCGTGGCAGGTCTACATTGAGCCCCTGCCATGCATGAGGCACCATTCTAAGTGCTGAAGATGTGATGTTACACAAAATCCAGTTGTCCCTGCCTTCCCAGACTCGGTCATAGACCAGTGGAGAAGCAACCATAATGCCATAGGTAGCGCGCAGTGTGTGCACAGCCATAAACCTCGGTAAGTGCTGGAGAGGTCAAGTTAGGGCTACTCTGAGAACAGCAGAATTCGGTGTCAATGGCTGTCAGCCAGAAAGCCTCTGGAGAAATGGAAAGTTTTGCTGCAACTTAAGAGATGGATAGTAATCCAGGTGAAGATGGGTACGTGTGTTCCAGATGGCACAGGTGTGAACTCCTGAGCTGAAACACTAAGCAGGCACAGGCCAGGGAAAGGAGTGGCTGTCTGCGCCCAGCCTCTGCAGAATGGCCAGTGTCTAAGGACAGTACGGTGGGCCCAGCATCCAGCCTGCTGCGGCTTCTGCCTTGCATCTGTGGTGTTTGTGGCTTCTCAGGATGACCCCTAGGTGTCTTTCTGTCCCCAGGAGAACCTGTCAGCAGCATTTTATCAGTGCAAGCCTGGGCCCAGATGCCCCCTCGGCAGCGGCCTCTGCAGCTACTCTTCCACGTGGTTACTCAGCAAGGGAGGGGCCAGGGCACTCCCCAGCCCCTTGGGGCTCACTCCTGACATCCCTTAGCCACTGGGTCGTTCGCTAATGTCCTGAGGCAACAAAAAGAAACCCCCCAAAAAAGAATTGATATTTTTATCATGTCAGTATGGAGAAAATCCTTCAGATCTTAGATATAGTCATTCAAGGATATTTTCTTGTTTGTACTGATAATGTAATAAAAGTTGTTTGTGCTTTATAAAAAAAAAACCCAACAGGTTCGTCTTTCCTTTATCAACAATGTTGAAAAGAGGTTAGCTGAAGAGTGAGACTGCTGAGGCTCTTGTATCATCCGTGTGTGTCGCCCCTTTGGTTGCTGACCACCCTTTATCTGTTCCTGGTTTGTCCACAATGGAGACAAAATGTCCCAGTTTGTTTCCAGACTGATTCACTTCTTGGCCAACTATATAATGTAATTTTTCCAGTGAACTGCTCTAATCAGAAAAACACTTTGAAATTTATTAGTTTTTAAACTCCAGAAAGACTGGCTGAAAAGCACTGGCAGTTGGGAGAGTAGATGGGGAGGAAACAGAAAGGCCATTTGAATAATTCAAGACTGAGGTCAGAGGAAGCAAAAAAGGTCATACATTCAGTGCAAACGGGTTAGGGAGGGTCACATGGTGTAACAGCAAGACATATCGGTATCTCCCCAGTTATGTCCCATTTTAACTCCACAATTAATCAAGCTGCCACATCTGCCAATATAAAACATGTACACTTAAAGGCACATTGAGATGGGGAAGAAGTGCCGCCAGTTGTATGTTATGTAACACTAACAGAAAAATACGCCTGCCACTGGAGACACTGGCTTACAGCTCAGCTGTTTGACAGAAATGTGTTCTTGAGCCCAAAGTGACTAGAGGGCATTTGAGACTGGACTATAATATTAAGTATTGAGAATTTCTTCCTCAAGAGCAAAGTTAATGAGAGATGAGATGATTTCGTAGCCAAGTATGGCTCATTCTCAAAGTGTATTAAGCTGGTTTTTATAGTGATTGACCTAAATACAAATGATTAGTAGCTTCCTTCTGCAGTTTCCATACATATGTGGTAATGTTTTTTGCCACCAAGAAAAGTCTACTTTTGTGTGCTTCTACTCCCATAAGAATCAGATGCATTTTTTATTTTCTAGGACGGTCTGCCAGCCCAGGTGTGGGGCACATGCCACACAGCCTGCACAAGGGGCTGCAAGAGCAGGTGTGCTTCCACTCCGCCCTGGGCCACAGGGCATAATAGAGTCTTGGGGGCAGTGGTGTGGCAGAGCCAGTTCTGGCGCCACCTGGTGGGCATGATGACACCGTTGGGTGCCCCCTTAAAGGAGCCATCCTCTTCCCACTGCTTTTCTTGCATTTTAAGTTTCAGTTATTACAACCAATTCTTTTGAATATGTTCAGTTTGGGGAAATCTTTTTCCTGTGAACACATAGGAGTTCTGAAAACAACCAAGATCCACCAGAGCTGAGTCTTAAGAATATTTGATAAATGTTGGTGAAAAACAAAATATGAGCACACATGTGCACACCTGTAATCCCAGCATGCTGGGGGGCTAGGGCAGGATAGCAAGTTTGAGCCCAGCCTGGGCAATTCATGACTTAGTGAGACCCTGTCCCAGAACAAAACAAAACAGAAAGCTGGGTTGGAACTCAGTGCAAAAGCCCTGGGTTCAGTCTCCAGTGCCACAAAAAAATAAGGCAAAGTAGGTGCATACTAAGCTAGAGAAGGAACAGAGGGACTGAAGATCAGGGGTAGAGAGACATAATGTCTCCTTTCTTGATCGTTTTTTTAAACCTCCCAATGCAAAAGTACAGCCTTTGATCTTCCAATAACATCTTTCACAACACGGGGAGCACATGTGCATCTTCACCTACACTTCCCTCCCCCTGTTTCATGCTAAAAAACTCCTCACCCTGTATCTGTATGAGCAGATTTGACTTTGGAAGTTCTCACCCTCTTCCTTCTCCCCTGGTTTAGTAGAACACAGTTGTTTCATGATTATCTCAGGATAATTCTTAGGCAAATAAAAGATTAAGAATGACACAGTTGTGTCCACGTGTCCAGTCAGAGATTAGGATAGCTGCTCTATACATCCAGTGAAGAAGTCTTACTTGGGGCCCAACTTAAGAGGAAAAGTTCAGTTATCACAAATTATGGCAGAATCAACCAGGCTCTCTTTTGGTCTAGGAAGACTTGCATCTTCCTGTGGAGTAAATGACACCATATCAGACACTGTTTTGTAGTTTTTAATTATCCCCCTGTTACAGTCAGGTTGATAAATTTTTCCCCCAGGTCCACATATTCAAGGCTTGCTTTGGTTCCCAGAGTGCCATCATTGGGAGGCGCTGTGGAACCTTGAAGAGTTGGGACCGCACAGGAGGTCTTAGGTGACTGGGGATGTGACCTTGAGTGGGACTGCGGGACCCTGACCTCTGTGCTGTTCTCCTTTGCTTCCTTGAAATGCCCACTAGCACAGGGCAAAGGCAGTGGCCTGCTGGACCTTGGACTAGAACCTCCAAAACTGAGAGCCCAGACAAACCTTTTCTCTTCCTAAGTTAATTATCTCAGGTATTCATGTTAGTGACAGAGAGCTAACATACCTTCTATGAGTTGACCCTTCAAAAAAAATTATTCAAAAACTAATTTTTGTAATTGTCAGTGGTGGCAGCCATATACCAAAATCAATAAGCATATGGTTTCCGTGGTGTTCCATTAAACATCGAATGTGGTGGTTGCTTAATCACTGGACATTGTGGGCCTCTACAAAGATTTATAAAATACAGAATCTGCTCTCGACTTAGAATGATGGAAAAGGACAAAAGAGGATTGTTGAGGCTGTGGACAGAGCTCAGAGGTAGAGTGACCCTGGGTCAATCCCAAGCATGGGAGGGCCGGGGTGGTTGTGATACAATGAAGTAAATTTAGTAATAATAATCTACTTGTCAGAGTAAATAACATGAGAACAAGAGGGAGCAGTCAGGTTAAGTTTCCCAAAGATGCTAAAGCATTTAGAGAAATCTTAAACAAATTTACCAGATCTGGGCCAGATAAGGTACCAGTGATACCAGTTGTAAGAAAGTAGGAAGTGAAAGCGGGGCATGAGTGACAGAAGGGGGGGCAAAGGGACGTTCAGGTAGAGGCAGGAGTTTCTGCTCCTCTCCACTGTAGGAAAATTAGGATGAGACCTGTTCTGCCGTCATAGCCAGTGGGGATGCTGGTGATGGTCTGTGAGGCAGTAGTTTTTAGAGAGAGGAAACAGCACAGGAATGAGATGCTGAGAACAAGGAAGACGCTACACGTGAATCTTTTCACTGCCTTAGCTCCCTGGCTGACGTGGGGCTGCCACACTGGAGAACCTGAGAAGAGTGCAGAAGCCCCACTGGGAGGAGGAGACAGAGCTCAGAGTGGGGAGCTGAGGAACTGGAGTTTATGGCAGAGGTCAGGAGACAAGGCTGCTGCCCAAAGAGATGCAGAGTCCTCCTGCGGGTCCCTTGAGCTGTATGTGCATGAAGTGAGTCACCACAGTCTGAGGGAAGAATGTCCAGGGAGTAGCAAGAGGCACAATCCCCAGAGCTCATGGTGGCCTGGGGGCGCATTTCCATTTCAGCCCACTGAAGGGAAAAAGCCTATGGAGCGTGGTGGAAATCCCGGGAGAGTCAAGGCTTAGCAGAAAGCTGACCTGGCCCCACAGTAAGGCCTACAGGCTGCTAAGACAGCCAGCAGAGGACCCAGCTGACCCATAGGTAACTTCCCTGCTGCCAAAACAGTCACTACTTTTTAAAAGAAGACAAAATGCAGCACACAGGACATACATGACAATGTGTAGCAATCAAAAACCACTACATAAGCCAAGAAATAGGAAAATGTGACCCAAAACAGAAAAAAACTTAGTTGACAGAAACAGAATGAGACAGGAAGAAAATGATGGAGTTTACATATAAGCATGTTAAAATAGCTGTTATGAATGTGCTCAATATACTAAATGAAACTTCTAGAGATAAACATACAGGGCTGGGGATGTAGCTCAGCAGTGCAACACCTGCCTGGCAAGTGCAAGGCCCTGAGTTCAATTCCAGTATCAAAAAGAAAATAGTAAAAAAAAAAAAAAAAAAAAAGATAAACATACAATGTTTGAAATGAAAAGTAGTTTACTGGATAGGTTTAGCAAATGAGACAGCTCTGAAGAAAAGATCAGTGAACTTGACAGAGTGGCAGAAACTGTCCAAACTGAAACACAGAATGAATTCTTTTAAAAATGAACAGAGCTCCAGGGATTTGTGACAATATTTAATGATCCTCTCTGCTATTACAGTTCCAAAAGGAGAAGAGCTAGAAGGGGCCCACAAAAACATTCAAATCCATAATAGGGAAATATCCTTCAATTTGACAAATGTTGATAAAATTATAAACCTACAGATCCAAGGAGCCCAATAAACGCCAAGCAGCAAAACAGCCAATGAGAATAAGCTAATACTTGAGATAAAACAGAAAACTGAGTAGATGCTCAGTTTTCCCAGGAGGGAAAGTCTACTCAGTTATCCCGGGAGGAGAAAGGGCAGAAAAGAATAAAGAATAGTAGGACAGATAGAAACAAATAGTAGATTAAGCACGTGGTAATTATGTAAAGTTACCTAAACACTCCAGTTAAAAGCCAGGCTGATTTCAAAAAGGAAGCTCCAAGTCCGTGTTGCCTGCAAGAACAGAGAATCCCCCACTTAAACACACAGATTTTAAAAGTCAAAGGCTAGAAACCTATCACATAAACACTGTCAGTGGCAAGACATCTGCAGTTATTTTATGATCTCAAAGGGGAAAAAAAAAAATCTCAGGAACGTTGTTAACAGGATGAGCAGACTAGTGGCCAGGGCTGCGGAGCCACTACTATGTTACTGCAGCGTTCTCAGTGATGCCAGAGAGGGACAGAATCAGAATCCCAGGAGGGCGCTGAGGTCTGGCCGGGGTCTGAGTCTGCGTTTCTAATGAGCTGGGCCAGGGGTATCTTTGTTGCGGGTGTTGAGATCCACTGAGGAAATTCTGTCTTAACCTGACCGTTGAACGTCTTCCTCTCGAGGAGGCTCAGAATCTCACCTATAAAGGGTAGTGCAATGATGAAAAAGGTAAAAGGACGAAGGGAGGCGCCTGAAAGCATAAATGTTATCTCCCGACAACTGACTGGGACAAACGGTGGGATTTGGGATCGCTGGAAACCTAGGGTTCTGCTTTATACCATCAGTGTGGGAAAGGGTGCAACACTGACAAAAAGATTTTAAGTGCGGTGGACATTTACAGACTTAAGTCATTTTGCCATAGTCAATTTATGGATTCTTGGGAGCTATGAAAAAATTTGATGTGAGATACGCACTGGCCCCACGTGGGCCTTCTTGGCCTCTGTATTTGCGTGGTACCCGACCCAGCGACCCTGTGAAGGTGCACGTCTGTCTGGGGTAAAAATCAAAGCAGCGGACCAGAGATCTCTGTGTCCTTACAGTGAGGCACGGTTGCTGAGCGGATTGGAAGAGTGCACGTTCTCAGGACATTTCTCAGCGTCACTCACGGTGGTATGTGGTTGCCTTTATAGAGGGAATTATGGTCCTCTCAGTTTAGAGTTATTCAGACTGCTTGAAAGGTTCCGGTTGCTTCCCCATTCCGATGGTTTCGTGTTGTTTTACGAGTTGGAAAATGGACGGCGCCGAAGCCGTTTTTCCCCGCAAGGAAGAAGAGTGTGGTCACTAGGCGATTTTAACGCGTCCATCACAAAAGACTTAGAGCTGCGAAAGCGCGAGCCTCTGCACGCTGTGGCCCGGTAGGCAGGGAGCGGGAGGGCGCCCCGCTCTCCACCCACCTGGGAGCCGGTCCGGCCCGGTCCCGGGCCACGCGGGTGGCCCAGCGCCACGGTCCTTTCCCGGTTCCCTAGCGACGTCGGTGCGCGCCCCGCACCGCTGTCCTCATCTTTGCACGCACAGCCTCGTGATTCGGGGTAGGAGGGAGGCCCCGCGCCTTACGCCCAACCTGCCCCCATCCCAGGACCGAGCCCGCCCGTGCGCGGACCCGGCTGCGCGCTCCAGGCGGGCGGCACCCCGGGCGCCGGGCGCGCGGAGCCCGGTGCGGGAGCCCCGATGACGCACCAGTGACGTCGACGGCGGCGGGCGGGATTTCCCGGCCCCTCCCGGGCGCTGGGCGAGACCCTTCGCGCAGTGGGCGCGGCCAGCGAGGGGCGCAAGAGGCGAGATTCTGGGGGCCGTCGACCCGCACCCCACGGGTTAGCGCAGACGTAGAGCCCTGCGCCTGAAGACCTCACTGTTGTGCGGGGCGGGCGAGTGCAGAGGGCGGGTTCGGCCACCGCGCCCCCTCCCCAGCTGCGCGCAGTCGTCTCCGAGGGCCGGGGTCGCGGCCGAGACCCCGCGTGGCGGCGCCCGCGTGCCCCAGCCCACCCCCTGCCCCGCCCCGCACAGCCCGCGCCGGGATGCCGCTCGGCCCTGCAGCCCCCTGTGAGCGCCGCGCCGGGGACCCCGCCTGCGCCTGAGCTGCGGTAAGTGGCGCTGCTGCCGCCCGAGCCCGGGGTCCCCGCGGGGGAAGCTCCGGCCTCTCACCGCGAGCTCAGGGCGAGCCGGGAGCCGAAGGGAAACTCAGGAGGAAAAGTGTCCGAACTGGAGAAGCCGCTCCGGTGCCCGCGTCTCCCCGAAGCTTCCCGCGACACAAAGACCCGAGGTTCCCGGCGGGGCCCCCTGAGCCTGAGCCCGAGATCGCGACCCTCCCGCCGCGCCCATGGCTGGGCTGTGGGGGGGGGAGGAGGTGGGGTGGCCTTGGGTCTTTTTGTCTGGGACTGTGTTTGGACACCTGCCTCGGGAGCGGACGAGAGGGAACTTGGGTCCCCCTCTTCCGTGGCGTCTGCCCCCCCACCCCCGAGCGGGGGTCTTTGGGTTTAATATTTTAATCGCCTCTGAAATAAACGACAGGAGACGGGACAGGCATGGCTGGAAAATGTTCTTTAAACGAATTTCCCCCTTGTGTTTTTAGCTAAGGGGTTAGGAAGCCCCAAAAATGTTGGAGTTTGATCAAGTGATAAAGTGGCCCCGGACACCGGGTCCACTGCCCTCTTCCCAGCTCCCAGGGCTGTCCATGCCCTTTTTTCGGCGTTGCCTCCTGGATCTGTAAATGGGTGGCAGGGGGCGGGCAGGTTCAGCCAGAGCAAGAAGCTGTCAAGGCGTCGCCTCTGTTCCCCTTTAAAACCTGTCAGCCTATCCTCTGCTGCGAGCGAGGTGTGAAGGTTCCCACGGTGGGCCTGAAAATTCAGCGTCAGTGCCTCGCCGCCGCAGCAAGGCCGCCTTGCGTGGCTCCTGCTTTCCTGGGGCAACTCCTGTGCCCAATGGCCTGCAGCGGGGGAGGGGAGGCAGCCGCCATCTGATCCGGGCCTGTTCCCTGCGGAGCCTGCTGTGCTCACAGCTGGGTGGGAGCCTTGTTTGGCCTTGGAAGACAAGACTCAGCACTTGTGCTGGGCTCTGTGTCAGTGCGTGTGGCCGTGGCACGGGGAAATAGCAGGTGTGTGTTGGGGGGGTCTGTTATGGTGCTTTGCTAGGCAGAATGGACAAACCTGGGGATTGTTAGGCTGAGATGACTTCCAGAGGAGGGACAAGGGCCTTCCTCTCAGCCCCTCCACAACCCTCTGCTCCAGTCCTTGTCCTTGAGGAAATCACCCAGAGAGACCTGTGGGAGCTGTCTGGCTGCTGTGAAAGAGCGCAGCGAAAGGGCTGTTCCCAGCAGCCCCCTCCATGCCGGGCAGCAGCCTCTTCCATTTCTCCAGCAGATCTCTAATAGAGGAACCAAAAAGGAGCTTTCTCCTGTTCACTTCACAGTTTTTAAAGTAAAAGTGACAGTCCCCAAAGCCTCCAAATCTCAGGGCATTCTTGGAAATGGTGGAACACGGCTGGTCCCTGGGAAGCAAGTGCCCACAGTGTCTCAGGGGACAGGACACCTGGCGCTGAGGAGTGGTCCGGGGTGTTACCGCCTGCGACACACTCACACCACAATTAATGACTCCAGGGCAGGCAGCCCCGCGGCAGAGTTCTGGAGTGTACGCCAACAGTCGTTCTCATTTATTTATGCCACATCTTGCTGTCACATTTTTTGTTTGCCTCGTGTTTGTTCTGCTTGAAGAGCAAAGAATGTCTAATAATGTGTATCGGAAGATTGCCCTTTCTTTCATGGAATTTTGAGGCATGGATTTTTAAGCCATTTCCTGGGTTCTGTTCCCAGAACACCTTCAGAAGCATCTACTGCTCTCTCATCTTACTGATTTTCCTTGGCCTTTTTATTCACGCTAGACATACTCAGGTATAGAGAGTGTTCAGGTACTAAGATTATTTGTTCAGTTTCCTCAGATAAGAAATCAAAACCTAAACACTGAACTATCGCATCACCAGTAGCTAGCAAGGATATCTTAACTGAAAGTCAAAGAAACTAAATCAGGAAAGAAAAGCACAGCAACCAAGCATAGAAGACAGCTGCTAGGGGCTCAAAGTAGCTTATGAAAAACAGATAAAGACTAAGCCAGAGGCCTGAATCACGTGATCAGATGTGAACACACAAATGAACCCTCCAATAGGGAAGGAAGTAGAGGCAAAGAAGCCTGTTGAGAAATTAGCACAGAGTGCCCTAGCCAGCTGGAGCACTCCACATCTCTTGTCACAGATTTGGTGAGGGCAGGTAGCAGCTGACGTGCCAGCTCTCCTGCAGCTTGGGGAGTTGTACTGACACTGTGCCGCTTGCTGTAGATGGCCCTGGGTGCCAAGGAGAGGTAAGGACAGGTAAGTCAGGGTTCACCTTGGGGTTCTGGGTATCTGCCAGCAGATCAACAAAGCCCTAAACTAAAGGATGAGAAGGGGACAGGTTAGCAGGCACAGGGGTCAAGCAGAAAGGACCTGTCTCCTGGACTTGGGGTGCACACAGCATATGAATATCTCATTGATCCTCACGTGATACCTGCAGGGTTTTGGTTTTTTAAAACAATAGCAGTGACTGCTATGTCCTTTCTGTCCAGGGGTGTGTTGACAGGGTGTTGGGTGGGTGGGGAGAGACTTTAACAGAGGAAAATGTCACATATAAATGACAGGTGAATGGTTAGATCATGTGGCAGAGAACAAAGTGAGTGACTGGGTGGAGATCACCCCCTATCCCATCCTGGACATGGGCTCCTTCTCAAAGGGGAGCATTTGTTCCTCTTTCTCTTTAGAGTTCTCAAACCTTTGCTCTTGCAGTGGCTGGCGGTTCTCTCCAGTGGGACATGCACTGTGAGGTGGTGAAAGGCCCCCAAGGAGAAAAGAAACATTTTCCTCCCTCCAGTGGGGCGCAGGCATGTTTCTCCCCAGCACACACGCATGCAGGTCGCCACTTGCCTGGTGCTGTCCGTACTTCCCTGCCTTTCCACTCGTTCCCCAGGTTTCCTCCTGGTGCTGGGTCTAATGCACAGCTGAGGGGCCTCTCCTTCCACCCACCTGGCGGTCACCACTGAAGACAGGGCAGAGCAGTCATAAGAAGAAGGAAATAGTGTTTAATTCTTTTACAGTTCTGACTCAGGCACCTTGACTACTACTTCCTAGGTGCTAATCTGAAACCAGATGCTCCCCATCACCCCAAGGTCAACCTCCTTCACTAATGGTGTTCAGTCACACAATATGTAAAACTGAAAGATTTCTACCAATAGTAGGAGAGCTTAGAAAATGGGAAGGAAAAATGGGTCTGGTAGGAGGCAAAGCAATGGTGGAAGGAAGGTGCTGAAGGTTCTTCTCTGGGGTGACCACACGGGGCTCTGCAGCTAAGGTCCCTGACACTGCTGGAAAGGCAAGGACAGAGGTGCTGCCCAGAGTGGCCAGCCCCGCAGGGTGCACGCAGCAGGTCTGCCTGGCATCTGATGGGTGGTTATACTCCTGCGGAGGAGGGAGGTCTCTCCCTCAGACCCAAAACTGTGGAGTTCTGTGGCCCCGGGCCATGGGCAGCACCCCTCTCACCCGCAGGGCCAATGCCGCAGCGGGTTCCCCATGCCCTCCCTCCAGCTCCTGTTCCTTGTCTGTATGGGTCCAAGTCTGCACAGAACTGCCATCCTCCCCTGCAGGGTCTTTGCAGCCCATTTTGGGGCTGTCTGTACTGCCCTGGGGGGCCTACAGATGCACCCTGGGTGGAAATTTCCAGCAGGCCTTTTTGCCCTTCCATAACTGATATGGAATGGATATGAGTCAGTCCCTGTTTGGTTTCTATTTTAGCTCAGCAATCTTAGAAATATCCTGCATCCCCTGTGCCCCAGCTGACATCACCCAGCTCTGGGCTGCATCTGTGGACCAGTGCATGGTCAGTACCTGGACACCCTGGGCCACAGCCTGGAGGTGAGGCCCAGCTCCACAGTGGGCCGCAGGTGTGTGTGGGAAACACGAGTGTCCCAAAGATGTCGGCGCATGTCCGGGTTCCTGACTAACCTTCTGGGGCAGTGGTATGTGTGGAATGTGTCTGAGAAGGGAGGAAGGTGGACGCTGAGTGAAGGACCCAAAGTCTTGACCTCCAGGGAAATGATGACGTGAAGCCCATAGTGCTGTTGGCCTCTGAGTTCTTTTCTGGAGTAGGGAGAAGGTGGCTTTCCCTTGGTGTCACCCAGTCCCCCCATCTCCAGCTCAATTGTGTCTGATGGGAACAGAGTCACTTGTGTCTTTTGCTGACCTGGACCCTTGGGTGCCCGATCTCTGCTGGCTGCCTCATCTCCAGGTAGCTGTACAAGTCAGCCTTTCTGCTATTGGTTGGCTGGTGTCAGGTTGTGCCTCTTGTGGTTCTCTGAACAACCCAACATCTTTCGAGAACCTTCTTTATTGTAGTTTGTTGCAGTAAAGAGTCTGAAATAGTCACTGTTTAGACCCCACATGTTATTATTAAAAGTCTTTGTCATGGGAGTGGCCGTCACAGAGTCCTCCCAGTCCTCATGATGGATCTTGCCAGGATAACCAGTCTTCCCTGAGTTTTGCTGTGCATTACAGCTCCAAATTTTGGTCACCTCAATTGATGGACACTGTGCAAGGGCTCTTCAGTATGAGCATAGGGCTGAAAGTCATAGTTATGTTCCTAGAAGACTGTAGAATATACCTTTGTTGGGCAGTTAGGTGTTTTAGATAATGGAAAGATGAGTGAGAAATAGTTGTGTCTTCCAAAGAACAAGTGACCTGAGGGGAATCCATGTGTAAAAACAGCTTTCCTACAATGGATCAGGGCTGTAACCAATGCATTTAAAGATCTATGGGCAGAAAATTATGGGAAGCCTCTTCCTGAGGCCAGTGGGCACAGCAACACCTGCCTGCAGAGGGCATATTGTCAGCTGGTCCTAGGATGCTGATGAGACTTTCCAAGCAGAATAAACAGGAACAGGCTTTCAGGTGAGACTGGAGCACCTGCCGGGCTCCCAGAATGACCATACAGGGGGAGAAGAGTAGGACACATCGGACCGCACACATGAAGGCTGTTCAGACACAGGAAGGGTCTGCCCTGTGAAGCATGGACTCAGGACAGTTGTTAGCAAAAGCAGGACTGAGAAGATCTGATCTTGGCCCTGGGCTCTGCCTTGTGTTTGGGTCAGTCAGCAGGCTGAGGGACAGGGCAGGGACCTGGAAAGGCTCTGAGGACGCTCTGGCTGCATCTCGGGCAGCACTTCCATCTGGCCAGAGGCAGAGGGCCAGGCAGTTGCTGGAATCTGAGGACTTCAAGGTCTCCAGTTTAGGCCAAGGAGGAATGTGACCTGGTTTGGTGAATGGAGTTGGCAAGTGAAGAGGGGGTGTATAACTTGCCAAGTGAGAAGGTGCCATCCAGGGGACAGGTGAGTCCAGAGCTGAGCAGGATGGACACAGAGACTAGAGGGTGCAGCACTGCTTCCCAGGAGAGCTGTGCAGCACATGAGATTACCTGGGGAATCCAAGACCTGGTGGACCACAGGAGCCCCAGGACTCCAACGACAGGGTGAAGTTTGGGGCGGACCAGAATCTCTTGTGTGAAGCGCACGCTCTTTTGTTGTGGCCTCATTTTTCGCATGCTAGGTGAGCACCCTGCCTCTGCGCTGCACCCAGGCCTACGTACTCTTTCTGATCAGGCTTTCTCAGGTTGGATTCCCTTCAGCTGCTCATTCCTCCAGTCTGGCAAACAGCAGCCAGCCCCCGGAGCCGCACCTTCCTGGCTGACTCATTCTGTCTGCGTACAAGTGGTGGCAGATCTGCCTCTTATATGTGATTTTTTTTGTTCCCCTGCTGTTCCTGGGTTTGGTTGGCTGCTGCTGAAACCACCATTCTGTCACTTCGCGTCCACATTGGAGGATCTGCGTGTTGGCCTCCAGTCTCCAGCCAAAGAAGAGTTTCTGGTGTAGGTTTTACTCAGATTTCCCTGTCACCCTTTTCCCCACCCCTAAGCTTTGGTGGGAGTCACCGCAGAGTGGGCTCGCTGGCCCTTGGTCTCCTGGAGGGCTGTCCGTGGTCAGCGTGAAATGCTCTGGGTCCCCACCCTCTTTGCTCAGGGCCTCATCCTGTGCCCTGGACTACCTTTGCTGCATTTTCCTGCTTGGAAAAGAGAATGCCTCCTCTGTGGAGGAGCCAGCCTCTCACCCTGGAGGACACCTCTGCTCAGAGCACATCACCCCCAAGCAGACCTCCCCCTTCCCTCCAACAGCAGTGGCAGCAGTCCTGAAGCTCTCAGCCCTGGACAGGACACCTAAGGGAATCAGCTGTTAGAACCTGAGGGTCCCAGCCTGTCACGGTTATTTTTTCTTACTGCTGAGACAAAATATCTGATACTGAGAGTTAAAGGCAGAAAAGTTTATTTACCTCACAGTGCGTAGAGGTTTCAGTCCGTCACAAGCTGGCTCCAAGGCAGGACCATGAATCAATCCCAGGTCACACACTCTAGATCTAGCCACCTCTGAGAAAGCCCCACCTATGAGTGCGTGAAGCTTTGGGGAGACACCTAAACACAAGCCATAACACAGCCTAGTGTGTAGATTAATGCCAGTCATAAAAGGGTGGTAGGAGGGGCTCACTGTCCACGCTGGGAGGACAGACACAGTGACCATCTCCACGATTTCCACCTTCCACCATGAGCTGACACAGCGAGATTTCCTGTAAGACAGCACACAGCACCTTCATCTTGGCTTTCCCTACATCCAGGGCGATGAGAAATAACTTTCCTGTTTTATAAACCACCCAGCCTCAGGTATTGTGGGATAGCAGCACAACACGTACTAAGCCAAAGACACATGATTGTAACACAGTGTGAAGTTAAAAAACAGCTGCCCCTAGGACACAGCAAAGCAGCAAAGCCCACCCAGAAAGCCCAAGAAGGTCTCAGGGTCTGGCCAGATGAAGGATTAGAGCAGAGCCTGTGCAGGGCAAGGGCTTCCCAGGCAGGTAAGAGGAACAGTGGCTAGCATTTATTAAGTGCTTCCTATGGGCTAGGTGTACTTTTTATTTGCTTGCAGTTTTAGAGTCTAACTAGGGGTTGTCTCCCACTAAGCCCCATCCCCAGCCCCTTTTTATTATTAGTGTATTTTTCATTTTGAGATAGGCTGTCACTAAGTTCCCCAGCCTGGGCTAGAAATTGTAATCCTTCTACTTCAGCCTCACTAAGTGCTAGGATAACAGGTGCTGGGATTACAGTGTGGTATAACAGACACTAAATTGTTATCTAACCTCAAACATGCCCAGCTATACAGGCCTTATATTGTAGTACAGTATCTCTTTTATTCCTGGCAGCCACAGTGACGAACAGAATAATGCCCCCCAGGCCACACCCTAAACCTGGGAGGACATTATCTCCTGCGGCAAAAGGAATTTTCTAGGTTCACCAAAGCAGGAATCTTTTATTTATTATTTTCTTTTTTGTGGTGCTGGGGATTGAGCCCAGGGCCCCTGTATAGGAGAGCTGCACCACGGAGCCACACCGTCAGCCCTAAAGTAAGAATCTTGAGATAAGAAGTAATCCTGGATGGTCCAGGGTCCCCGCATAATTAGTGGGGTTCTTGAACAAGGACAAGAGCACCAGAGAGAAAGGTGAGAAGACAGTGCTCCACTGGTTGCGACTTGTTCAAAGGAGTGACAGTGCCCAGCAGGCTCCTGTGCCCCCCACCATCCGGCTGTCTGGTGCAGGAGGAGGAACCTGGTAATTTTGGACACTTCACAGTGGGATGCTGGCACAGAGGTCAGATCCTTTCATCTGTAGCTTTTTTGACTGCTGGAGAAAATGAAGTTTATCCTTGTGTGCCTGAAGCCCAGTCTGCTCTTTGCCACTGCTGCCTCTACTCAGGGACAAGTCACTGTGAACATCTCAGGATCTGCAGCAGACTGTCAGTGCACTGAAGGAAACACACACACACACACACACACACACACTCACTCACTCACTCACTCACTTTAGACTCTACATCTTTTTTCCTGGAAAATATCCAGATTATTTAGAGGTTTATTTAATGCATCTCAGTTTTTCTCTTTGCTGCTGTAATATTCTGTCCCAGGCATGGCATAGTCAGTCTGCAAAGCCTCCCAGAGTTCTTTGCAATGTGTGTAATAAGTGCCCAAGTATCACACCTATCATGCATGACAGCCTTCCGTGTCACTTTTTCCTGACTTTCCTGGGACAACCATCTCTGACAAGTCATTTGATTTTGTAAATTCTTCAGATCAAGAATGAAAGCTACATTATTGGGTTTCTTCTTTCAGAGTCAAGCCATTAGGTGGTTATCTAATCTCAAAAATGAGGCAGGTGACAGTATCTAGTAGCCTATGAATTTTTCATTTTGTGTCATGGATTTTCTTCCCACAAAAGACATTTTACTTGATTCTAATCATTTGGGTGAGAAGGTGGCAAATGTTACCAAAGGGAAGACTGAAATGCTGGACAAGAAATGCAGGAAGGCAGAAGCATGCTGGAAAATGGAGGTTTAGAAGCAAGTCTCTTGGCTCCTCAATCACTTTTCCCACTTGAAAAGCATTCTTTTTTCTAGTGGTTCAAGCTGCATCTGCAGAGCCATTATTCCACGTGTTCCTGTTTCACCAAAAAGGAGAAAAACTCAATTGTGGCAGCTCTCTCTGCAGCTGACCCATGCAATCTCTACCCCAGAACGAAAGCATGTGAACTAACTCTAACCCTCCACCCTTTGTCCCATCTGGAACATGAATCATCCCTTTGTCCAGCATATCCACACTGTATATGTTACCCTCCTGGTAGTCATTTAGTAACTGTCTCAGCAGATCAACTACTGCAGTATCACAGTGCTTACATTCAAGTAAAAATTATATATTAAACATCACTATATGTATGTATAGAAAAAAATGACATATATAAAATTTGGTACTGTGTTTGCAGGCATCCTCTGAGTGTCTTGGGATGTATCCCTGTGTATAAGAGGCTGCTGCATTTGAACGGAATGATTGTGAACTGGGCAATACTAGACCATAGCAGCTCAGGACTCCCTGAGCGGGTGCAAGGAAAATCTTGTATAAAGTATTCACAGAAGCAAGACAAACAGTGCATAGTGAAAATGGAAAGTCCCTAGTTAGAGACTACTTGCCATGTTCTGATTGCTTGCATATAATTGCTTAAGTTTCCTCTTACCGTTGACATTGAATTGGATTTGCTTAGTAGGAACCTTAGGTGCACCATCTGGCTAGCTCTGGCCTCCTATGTATGTATGTATGTATGTATGTATGTATATATGTATGTGGTAGTGGTCTTGAACCCAGGACTACATTCCCCAGCCCTTTTTGTTTCTTGTGAAAATACAGTGCTCCAAGGAGGTGGAGAAATAAAAGAGGAAGAAGCAGGACAATGTGTGTGATCTGCACAACACCTGTGCCCTAGAGAAAGTCTCAGGCAAAAGATTCCCCTTCATAACATTGTGTGCAAAATAGCAAAATATTAGGGACCATTCAGTGTCCATAAGCAGGATCAGGGAGACAGGTGGACTTTGAGTATATAAGTCTCACGAAAATATCCAGAATACCTGTGCTCGGCTGTTACAATATTTTTAAGTAGGAAGGATAATTCCATGTGTTACTTAGAGATATATGCCTGTTTGAATGGTAGGAAGACAAGTGGGACTTATCAACCAAATTCACACCAGTGACAACTGGGGGTGGCACACAGGGTACGCAGGGGGCATTGGTCATTGTATTTTGTTTCATAACCTAGGTGGTAGATAAATCACTGTATTGTTTATATTGTTCTCTAAGTTGTATATGTCTGAAATAGCCCATAAGAAGGGCAGGCTCGAAATCTACCCAGTTGATTTGCTCAAGAATATATGGGAGCCCAGCGTGGTAGTGCACACCTATAATCCTGGCGCTCAGGAGACTGAGGCAGGAGGATCGCCATGAGTTTGAATACAGCCTGGGCTACCTAGTGAGTTTAAGGCCAACCTGAACTACATAGAAAGACCCTGTCTCAAAAAAAGAAAAAATATGTGGGAAAAATTATAATCTAATAGATTAGATCATAGAGTTTCTTCTTTTTTTGCAGTACTTGAGGTTGAACCCATTATTTTCATTCCAAGCTATATTCCTAGCCCTAGGAAAAATAAAGTTGAGGTCAAGTGGCTAGGTTCCCCAGTCTGAACTCAAACTTGCAATCTCCCTGCCTCTATCTCACAGAGTACTGGAATTATAAGCATGGCCACCTCACCTGGCTAGATCATAGAAATTTATGAAAGCACATGGTACATAGTCTGTTCTGTCGCTGTTTCTTTCTCCTGGGAAAGGGGACAGGCCTGGGAGGTCCAGAAGTCATCTCTTGGCTCTCAGCCACTCAGAAAGTAGATCACACCTGTGCCCAGAGCCCTGAAGAACCCGATAACCAGTGGCCATGTGGATGCCCATGTAGATAGTCAGGTGTGTGGAGGAGCAAGCCCCTAGTGCAGCTATCAACCAACCCACCCTACTTTAGGGAAATGTGTCCATAAGTATGGAGCAGGAGGATTTGATAAAAGGCTGTAGAATCAGTCTACCCCAAAGAGCTTTGGGCTAAGGCAGGATTGGGTTTCTGGAGATGTGGGCTGGGGAATAATGGGCAGGGCCTCTGCAATCTCAGGCTCAGCCCCTCCTGCCCACTCACACCAGCACAGGGGTTATCATGGCCCTGCCTTGTTGTCCACAGCCTGAGTAGGAGAATGCTGGGGAGAAGGCCAGAGTGCCCATTTGCCCAGGCTACTGCAGGGGTATGTGTTCCACCAAGCCACTGGCCTGGCCAGAACAGGGTTCATTCCAGGTTTATGATTCCATAGATTTTTTTCAAATGGTGGTTCCAACTCCTTCCTGTTACCTCATTCCATACTGGCCACCTAACCATCTAAAATTCTTCTGCTAAATACTGATTTTTAAAGGAGTCATATTATTGGAGCTAGTATATGTATTTTTATGAAATGAAGTCAGAAAGAATGTAAATAAAAATCATAACTAGAATACCTCGCTTTTTAATTGTATGTTTTCCTTTGGAGTTTGGGTATTTTTATAATAAGCAATTATACAGAGAGAAAACAAAACTAGGTTGATTCCATTTGGAAATCACCTCCCCCTTGCCTTAATGTATGCTCCTATGACAAAATATCTGAGACTGGGTAATTTTAAACCATAGAAACTTATTGCTTACAGTTCTAGATGTTGAGAAGTCCAAGTCAAGGTGCTGGCAGGTTCACTGTCTGATGAAGACCTGCTCTTTATAGACAGTGCCATCTAGGTGTCTGCTCATGTTAGGAGAGATTGCCGTTGCTCACATGGTAGAAGGGCGAAGGGCCTAAGCCAGTTCCCTGCAGCCCTCTGTGAAACTGATCCATACAGGAAAGTAGAACCCTTCTGACTTAGTCACGTCTAAGACCCCACCTCTCCACACCGTCAGAGGGAGGATTCAGTTTCACTGTGAATTTTGGAGGTGACACACATTCAAACCTTAGCAGCTTCTAAAAGAGTCACTGGGACTTGGAATCTTTGTGGCTGGCGATGTTTGCGCCTCTTTGTCAGGGCCACCATTGTGTGTGCTCCTGTGGGATTGACTCAGAGGGAAGGAAATGGATGCTAGGTTTTTTCTGTTCAGTTAATTAAATAGGTACTGAGTGTAAAACTCTTCACTAGGTGTTCTGGGGCCAGAAAAGTAAATCTGAAGGCTCTTGTCCTCTAAAGAGCTCACAGTCTATGGAGGAAGAAAAGACACATACACAGTTATTTGCCAACTAGATTATGAAGTCAACTGTAGTGAAAATAGTAAGAGGCCCAGAATGTCACAGGAACGGCGGGGGGCGGGCAGGTTTCCGGGGAAGCTTTAACCAAGGATACTGCCAGGTAAGGGAAGGTGGAGTCACCCATGTAGTGGAAGCAAAAGTATGAAAGTGGGAAAGTTCTGACACTAAGCACAACCCAATCCCACCAGACTGGAATCATTTAATTTTCAGTATCATGGGAGAGAAGTTTGATGCCAGTTTTTAAAGTCTCGTGTAATTGCATTTTTGACATTTCAGAAGAATTATCCCCATCATTACATTTTAACCAGGGGTCTGGTTTTGAAAAGATAAACTTACTGGCTGTCTGGGGGCCTCTACTTCTTTTGCCTCCCCAGTTCACTGATTGACTCCCTGCCTGGAAAGGCAGGCAGAGGTTCAACTTCACTGCTTCTGGGGAGAGCGGGTGCCAATTTTGTTCAAAGAGGAGCTGCATGTCAGCACCCCAGGTCCTGCTCAGTTCTGTGGGGCTCAGTTGAGGCATTAACTAAGGGGGCCACATCTGCCCAGGCCAAGGAAATGAGGAAGGAGGTGCCTTGTAGCTGTTAGTGAGCCACAGCCAGCTGGGTGCAAGAGGGAGGGCAGATGTCCTTGGCTGGGGAACTGGGTGAAAGCTCCAGAATCAAAGGCAGATGAGGACTATAGGAATCTCACGGGGAAGGCTGGCAGACAGTAAGGGTGAGAGGGCTGAGGCAGGCGGCCGCCATTACGGAGGACCATTGTCCAGTGCCTGTGCACCAAAGTGAGTGGGACTGGCATGAGACTCAATGTGTAGCTCAGGTGTGAGGAGAAAGGTAACTCTTCATTTCTCTCTAATTCAACTATACCTAAAGCATTATTGGCTTAGCACCCCCTGAAAGGTGTAGAGGACCAGGGTATTGGGAAAAGTGCCCCTTTGGTCCTGGAGGTGTCTATGCACCAGGTGACTGATGAGATGCCGTCAGCTGGGTGTTGCCCTTGAGACTGCAGGCTCTCAGTGGTTTGGGACCCTGTCTGCGAGCGCAAAACACTCCCTCAGACTGCCCATGTCCCCCTGTGTCGCAGGGCACCAGGCAGCCAGCCCTAGTCCCCCAGCTAACAAAACTTTGTAGCCCCGACAACCCCTGCTTACAGCAAGGTTGTTCTCTGGTCCTGGGAGAATTCTACTCTCACTCTCCCTTCTGCCTCTGCCCTGTCACCTGAGCTCTCCTGTCCCTGGTGCTTGGGTTGTCGGGAACAGTGCGGGACAAGCTCCTGGGTCATGCTTGCTTCTTCACCCACCCTGCTTAGCTGCTCCCAGAATGGGGACATATAGGTTAGCATCTCAAAATACCATCTGATCTCATAGATGAGTGAATTTTGTCTTTCAAAGATGTCACTGTGCTCAAGATGTTCTTAACTTTGCTTTCTGACACTGTTGACACCACAGAAAGCTAAAGCTCCTGACAGAGCTCTGGGGAGAGGTGTCGGGACCAGATCACAGCCAGAGTGCACACCTGCTCCCTGCCCATTCCCATGTGCCCCCAGCAGCGTCCCAAACCCTCCACTCACAGTGGCTCCTTGGAACTTCAGAACTGTGCCATGAGGCAGGTGCAGTCCTACCTGTTCTCCAGGTATGAAGACACAGGCTGGAGGAAGTCAGCGGCTTCCTCAAAATCATGCTACAGGATGCCTGAGCTCTCCAGGTTTGCCAACTGCTGTGGTGCTTCTCTCTCCTGCTCAGTGATCATGAGAAGCCTGTAGTCCCAAAGACAGGCTCAGATTTGGGTCCTAAGGTGCCTGTCTATGAAAACGCTGCCTGCAGCAACGGTAGAGAAAAAGGTGTGAGGAGTTTACTCTGTGGATCCTGGACTCTGCCAGGAGTTGGGGGTGGTGAGTGCCAGGCAGAGGGAGGGAAAATGAACACCAGCAGGGCCAGCAAGGGATGCGCGCTCCATCAGATCACTGTGCAGCATCAGGTGCGTGACTCCAAGGGGGAGACCACCTCCTCGGGTTCTAAACACTCCTTAGTCCAGACCTGCCTGTGAGCTCTGCAAAGGTAAGAGAGGTCAGGAAGATGAGAGAACAAGCCATGGACAGGGAGAAAGTATTTTCAGGATACATCTGATAAAAGACTTAGCCAAAGTATACAAAGAACTCTTAAAATAAGAAAACAGCCCTATTTTTAAAATGAGCAAAATTTATGAACAGGCATCTCACCAAGGAAGATGCACAGATGGCAAATCGGCATCTGAACAGATGCTCCACGTCAGAAGTTATTCGGAAAATGCAAGTTAAAACAGCAAGAAGACACCACTTGTACACTTCCCCTAGTGACCCAAATCCAAAAGGACTGGCAGCTGCAGATGCCAGACGCTGAGTGACAGCAGCTCCCGTTGATTTCGGGTGGGAGCACAAGGGCAGAGCGGCTGTGGAGGACCACCAGGACGGCTCTCCTTGGAAGCCCACCTGTCTCCATGTCGACCAAACCTTGCCCTCATTCTGTGTATTGATATGTACAGAGCTGGCTAGGATAATACTTTACCCCCTCCCTTGGCTTTAAGCAATGCAAACGGGCCTAGCCTAGGCGCTGATGTGTAGCCTGTGAAATACTACTTAGGTCAGTGATGCCCCGCCTAGAGCTCCCAACTACCAAGCATAAGCCAGGCCGAGAGATGCTGCCAGCTGAGACTGAGGCTTGAGAAGGAACCCATGATGTCTCAGGGCAGAAGGGGCCAGACATGGGAGCTAAAGCCCTGACCAGCAACAAAATACTTCCTCAAACTGTGTTACGCAGATTCCTCCAAAATTAAAGGATACCTGTCACCAGAACCTGGTGCTCTTTGTATACCTCTCTCTGCACCCTGCAGAGGTGCTCTCAGGCCTCCCACCTGGCCCAGCTCACAGCACTCACTCACTTCCCACCATTCTCATAGTCACCCAATCTGGAGCCACTCCCCTCTTGACAAACTAAGGAAACCTGGGCTGGCCCTGGGTCGAGGCCTTTGTGCTGGTTAGCCACTGCTCTGACCGGACTTGGGACCCACTTGGCTCCCCACAGATAGAGATAGGCATTTGTCTCTTATTCTCACCTGGATTGCCCTAGAAGTGGTAGATGAGAATTACTTATTAGAATTCCAGTAGCTTTTCCCCGGTATTACAAGTGTGTACTCCTCTGGACCACGAGATGAGGCTGGAGCAGGCTCTATGTGGCCACTCTGTTCCTTACAAAACTAAACATTCTTTTTTGATGGGATCTAGAAATTATGCTCCTCAGTATTTACCCAACTGAGTTTAAAATTCATGTCCACACAAAAAACCTGCACATGAGTGTCATTGCCAAAACATGGAAGCAACTGAAGATGTCCTGCAGCAGATGAACAGACAAATATATGGGTACACCCAGAAATGAGCTGTGAGCCCAACGTGGTGCCGCACACCTGTAATCCTAGCCCTCTGAGAGGCTGAGGGAGAAGGAACCCAAGTTTGAGCCTAGGCTTTTGCAAGACTCTGTCTCAAAATCTTTAAAAATTTAAAAATAAGAAATATAAAAAATGAGCTATGAAGTCATGAGAAAACATGAAGGATATTTAAATGCATATTATGAAGTGAAAGAAGCTGGTCTGACAAGGCTACATTCTGTATATTTCCAGCTATATGACATTCTAGAAAAGTCAGAAGTATGGGTTCTGTGAAAAGATCACTAATTGCCGTGAGCTGGCGGGAACGGAGGGGTAGGTGGAATAGAGAGAACTTTCAGGGCAGGCCACAGTGTTCCACAAAACGCTACGAAGATGGATAATTATAAATTTGTGGGGACCCACAGAATGTACCACACCAAGAGTGAGGCCTGGGGCTGCGCACTCACCAACATGCACAAGGCCTTGGGTTCCGTCTCCAGAACTGCCAGAACAAAACCAAACTGAAAAAAACAATTTAGTAAGAGCCCCCAAATAAGCTCTGGACTTCGGATAATGATGCGGTGTCTCTGTCGGGTCCATGTCACCCAGTGTCACTGGTGAGTGGTAGTGGTGGCGGAGGCTGTGTGAGTTGTAGGGGGGCAGGGCCCATATGGGATCTCTGTGCTTCCTGCTCAGTTTTACCATGAAGCTGAAACTGCCCTAAAAAATAAAGTCTATTTTTTGAAAAGCACTGAGAAGGTAGCAAAAGATGGGGAAGGTGGGAGAGAAAAGTACTGTCCCATGGCAAACAGTAAGGGAGACCGCTTGGGTGGCTTTGTGAGGGTCACAGAGTCTGTCTCCAGAAAGCATAATTCTTCCCTCTTTCAAGGCCCAGCATACCTTTGCCTGTGAGTCCTCACATGCTCCTGGGACTCCTCCCTCTCCAGCCTAGCCCCTGCCTGCGTCTTCCTACTCCTCTCGCGATGGGTCCTCAGTGGGCTGTGGTCCCTCTGTGGATCTCTTGTGAGGTCAGCTGTTCCTCAGGCTCAAGGAAGTCGCTGGTGTGGGACAGATGCCCTGAGAGCTGCGGCTTCCCGCCAGGCCTCCCCCCGACATGCAGGGACAGTTTCAGACGGCACTGTTGGCCAAGATGAATAGCGTGGTAGCCAAGGCACAGTGGTGGAGCCAGAGGTGACAAATAACCTTCTGTGATCTGTCTGTGGAGTCTCCTGCCAAGTCTTACAGGAAGCCGATGAAATGGACAATAAACCCCCACACACAATGTGAAGTAAAACTCCCATATCTCAGAACAAAGTCATCTTTTTAAAAACTTGTCTAGGAAGGTAAAAATTAATGATTTGCCGCAAGAATGTTTATAGAAAATTCATTCTTCTTGAATAATGCTAGAAGCTGGACTATGACAGCATTTGTCTTTTCTTCAATTAAAATTGCGTGGGAAACTCAAAACTATCATTTTTCTCTAAGAGCCACTTCCCACCTTATAAAAATAGCTTTTCTGTGGAAAAAACATCATGCAAAGTAGAATTTGAGATAAGCTGAAGTACCAGACTGTCTTTCATAGGGCAGCTGTGCCCAAAGCCTGCAAACTTAGGCCAGCTTCCTCTGACCAGACAAATGCTGCGACCCTCCAACTCTCCTCCTCTGGCATTTAGAAATTGTGGAGTCCTTGCAAGTTTGTGATCACCAGTTTCAGATGCCCATTCTATTAATGCGGGTTCAACTATATAACAGAAATAACTACTCCATTCCTCCATCAGCCTTCTTAGGAACCAGGAGTGCACTCTGAAGCTGAGGCGTGGGGTCACCGTGAGTCAAGGCCAGCCTGGGCTACATCTCAAGACCCTGCCTGTAAAAGAAAGAAACAAAGAGGAAAATTAGCCAGGGGTCTAGCTCAGTGGCACAGTGCCTGCCTGGCAAGCGTAAGGTTGAGTTCAATTCCTGGTACAAAAAAAAAAAAAAAGAACAAAATTAAAGATAGAAAAGCAATACAAAGAATGACACCTAAAGGGAATTTTTGTCTTTGAAGCAGAGTCTCATTGTGTAGCACAGGCTGGCCTTGAATGCACATATGGCCCAGGCTGGCCTCAAATTCATGGCGATCCTCCTGCCTCTGCCTCCTGGGATTACAGGCATGTGCCACAAAGACCCATAAAGTTAGAGCTCTAGCCAGACTGGCCAAGAAAAGAGAGAGCATATCCATATTATAAATATCAGGAACGAAAGAGGAGCTATCACCACAGAGCCTACGTGCATAAAAAAGTGACCAAGAAATATGTATGTGCTCGTAAGTTCATTCGCTAAAGGAAAAACCCCATAGAAGACACAATCAAAGCTCATACAAGAAGAAATAGAAAGTGAATAACACTATTTCTACTAATAGTGAATTTTGTAAGTTTAAAACCTTTTCACAAAAGTCTGGTCCTAGATAGCCTTGTTGGTGAATTTTACTAGATGTTTAAGGGAAAAATATTACTAAGGATTGAAATAACAGCAGCTTCATGGAATGGAAGTGACCGTTGCAGCCTGACTTTGTTCCGTCACATACACGGGTGTTACTTGCAGGAGTGACCCGGGATCTGTCTGCTCTGTCTGGCACCAGGGATGCGGAATCCCATAAAACAGCCTCTACCCTCCAAGGGCTCCCATGTGGCCCAGCAGCAGATCTTCCGTGACCTCACAGTGATAATCTTACTTAGACACGACCATATTTTCTTCTCTTCAGGAAGGAAAGTGGCTTTTGAAAACATCAGGGCAAAATTTAGTGCCATTGAAAAAGCCACTTTCTCTAGAAACAAGACCAAGGGAGCCTGTCAGGGCCCCAAAAGTACCAGCTACTTCTCTCATTTTGAGAAGTGACAGCAACACAAGCAAGGTGCTTAAAGTCCTTTGCAGGAGGGCGGTTCCACGTATGCACGTATGACATAATGCACATGTCACATAATCAGAAACAAGGAGGAGCAACCCATATGATCATCGCAGTAGAACCAAAAGAGCCTTTGACAAAATCCAACATTCGTTCATGATTAAAAACCCTGAGCAAAAGGGGATCAAAGGACCGTATCTCAATCTCATAAAAGCCAGTTATGACAAACTTACTGCTAACATCATATTAAGTTGGGAAAAGCTGAAAACTTTTCCTCTAAAATCAGGAACAAGACAAGGATGTCCGCTGTCATCACTTGTTTAATATAATACTTGAAACATCAGTCAGAGCAGCCAGACAAGAAAGGCGCCCTGTGGATGACTGAGACCATGGACAGTACTGAACCCTATATAGAATATATTTTTTCCATATGTACATATTTATGATAAAGTGTAATCATGATCTCAGAACAGCACTCAGCTTAAAATGTATGAATTGTGCCGGATGTGGTGGCACATACCTGTAATCCCAGCACTTAAGCTGAGGCAGGAGGATTACTGTGAGTTTGAGGCCAACCTGGGCTACATCATGAGTTCAAAGCCAGTCTAAACTCTACAGTGAGACCCTGTTTCAGTCCCCCACAAAAAGTACGAATTGTGACTGGAGTTTTTTCATTAATATTTTCAGATCATAGTTGACTCTGGGCGACCAAAACTGCGGAATGTAGGGCCATAGGTAAGGGGGAGACTGCTGTGCTCTGACCGAGAGAAGCAGTTGCATTTGCAGCAGCAGGCATGTGATGTTTATAAAAATGTTGGAGGGGCTATCTTAGTCTTCCATGGATCAGGGGGCTTATACACAACAGAAATTTCCTCCTCTCCATTCTAGAGGCTAGAAGTCCAAGACGAAGGTGCTGGTGGGCTTTGAAGGCCCACTTTCTGGTTCATAACTGGAGGCTGAGTCCTCACCTGGTAGAAGGGACAGAGTCTCTCAGGCCTCTTCTAGGAGGCACAAATCCCATCCTGAGGTTTCCTTGCTTCTGATCCTATCCCTTCCCAAAGGCCGACCTCCTAATACCATTACCTTGGGGTGAGTATTTTGACATAAGAATTTGTGGGGGACACAGACATTCAAACCATAGCACAGGGGCTGGGGATATAGCTCAGTGGAATAAGCGTTTGCCTGGCAAGCGCAGGGTCCTGAGTTCGATCCCCAGTACCGCAAAAAAAAAAAAAAAAAAACCATAGCACAGGCTAAGAAAAACGCACCACACAATTCTAAACCATCTTCCCTAATGTTCACAGTAGAATGAATTTGGATTCCACTCTAGCCAGCAGAGCAAATTGGCCTGGCACCCCACTCCTGTCAGGCTCAATTTTGCTATAGAGGATCTGCAGTTGAGGAGGGAACACAGAACCCTTGGAGACAGCGTCATCTTGGAGCTAGCTAACTTGGAGAAGTCTGTCTACACTGGACAAGGCTCTTTGTCACTCTGTGGATGACCTTTGCAGTCGTCTGACCTAGACATGTACTTGCCTTCAAATCTAGTATTCCTGATGCATGTAGGGATTGGCATGCATCAACCTGCTAAGCCTGGTCATCTAGGGAAAGGTTTTGCAATTGTCTTTGTTTTTGTTGTTGTTGTGGTTGTGATTTTCACTATCCTCACTGGACATATATTTTTATAGAAAGAGAAAACCATATGAACTTCCTATTTGGCAGGCATTAGCTGAAGCGAGAACTGTGAGATTGAGGGACGGAGGGTGTGAGGGACAGTGGGGGGCCTGTCAGGTGAGGCCCACAGCAGATAGGACCTCGGGGCTGTGTTGCCCATCTTCTTTGTATCACCTGAGAGGTTCTCTTTCTGCCTTTAGTTCACCATCTCCCCTCGAGAACTGCTGTGCTGCTGTGGAGGGGAGGGGCAGTGTGGGAGCTGCTGGGGACAGTAACAGCCACATCTCTGATTGTGCTTACAGGTGAGCCCTGAACCAGCCTCTCACCTGCCAACTGACTGCTGCTTCTGCCAGCCTGCGTCCCTTACCTGGGCCTGTCATTGTGGCTCCTCTCAGCAGGTAAGGGGAGTGACTTCCTGCTCAGACACCATCTTCTCTGGAGAGCAGGCATCAAGATGTAGCTCTGCACCCCTCCCCAAGGGGAGTTCGCCACCCTGTCCCCCCCAACTTCCACTGCTGACATAGGGCCCCTGGGACACCTGAGTGTAGTGAGTCACACTGGCATACACTTCCCAGAAGTTCTAGATGCTGTGTCCCGGGTCAGGTCCGAACCACAGCAGTGAGGATGGAGCCGCCTTGCCCTGGACCCACCCCAAATCCATACCTGTTGAGTTGGGAGCACCTGATGCAGCCCCTCAGCCACCCGTCTGTGCACCTGTGCATCTGTCTGCTGTGTGCCCTGGTAGGAAAAGATTTCTAATCATATAGCACCAGGGGAGGGCTCTGGCTTGTGCCGTTTTTCCTTTGGCCTTATCTTCCTGAAAGCCAGGCAGGGAGTCAGTGTCCACAGGAGCTGGCAAGCATGCTTCGCTTTGTTGCAGTTCCACTTTGCCCCAGATTGTTTTCCTTCTTTGGACCAAGATGCAATGTAGCACACACAGTGTGGATGGAGCATACATGAGGTCACACACAAGGCCAGCGTCTGGGTAGGCAGCAGAGGCAGGGATGTTATTCAAGGGGAGCCTGAAAAGCCCTGGGCTAGAGTGGGGAAGCGTTGCTCGAAAGTCTCCCCACAAGGTCTGTCTGAGACTCTACTACAGCCACCATCCCAGGTGCGTTTCAGAGCCACACTCTGTGTTGCTCTTTACAGTGGCCCGTCCTTGATACTCACACTTTGATCATTAGGCCTCCTCTGAACAGTTTTCCATTAGATGAGGTAACTGTGATCCAGGGCTTGTGCATTCCTGGGGACAGGTGGTATTACATGCCTTGTCTTAGTCACATGTATGAAGCTATGGAGAATTCCCTTCTCTTCTAGAAGAGCCAATCTGGTTTGGACAGAGAAGCAGTAGATGGTGGGAGATACGTGGGGTGAGATGGGATCTGTCCTATTCTTGCACTCAAGAGCTGCACTTCCAACCCTTTGCCTGTGGTTTCTTGCAGGGGCCGGAGAGTGAAAGAGGGCATGTCCAATAACAGTACCACTAGCATCTCCCAGGCCCGGAAGGCTGTGGAGCAGCTGAAGATGGAGGCCTGCATGGACAGGGTGAAGGTGAGCATGTGCAAACCCTTGCCCTCTTCTGAGAGCAGGTAGGCCAGATGCAGTCCATCCTGTGAGCACCCAGCTACCCTCAGCAGGGAGACATTTACAAATACTCCAGTGTTCTGGTCATGCGCAAGGCTTAGGAGTGATGTGGAACAGTGTGTATGATACCCAGAAGGAGATGCCAAAAAATAGATGTCTCTTGGTCTCAGCTCTGTTTAACCACACTGTCCTGCCCATAAGCAGGAAGGAGAGTTGAACAGAGAGATCACTGGTGCTATGACTTTAAGACTAGACAACACTGCATATTTTGGTGGGCACTGCTGGGACAAGGCATTCAATTTCCTGTGTGTGTCACACCTTCCTTGGAAAGAGGTGACAAATGGTGCCAGCCACCAGGCGTGTTCACTGCTGAGTGCAGTTCCCTTCATACTCACAGTGCTGCAGCAAGATGAAGCCACAATTTCTCCAGATGCCACTCAGAGGTGAGTAGGAGGCCAGGCAGGGCATGTGGCTGTGAAATGCACCTGGGCTCATGGCTACAGTAGAGTTGGAAGGAGACTTCTCAGGAACAACTCCCGCAAAGTCCAAGCCACTGTGCCTGTGGCCTTTGGGGCAAGAGGGTCTTTCCCAGGCATCTGAATCCAAAGGAGAATCCGGGCAGTGGCAGTGGCAGTGGCAGCTCTCAAAGCCTTCTACTGCCAAGGCCAGCCTCCCTTCGCTGCAATTCATCATGCTCTCTAACCCGCTAGAATACAGCTAGATGGCACCAGTGCCCCATTCTAGTTACTCTTTCCCCTGGGGCTTTGTGCTGCCCGCTACCCAAGGAGTCAGAAAACTTGCACAGAAGCTGCCATGGGAGTCCATGGAACTGGGAAGGCATGCAGAGGGGTACAGATGGGTGTAAGCAGACAGACGTGATGGAGCATCTACGTCCTACACAGATGATACCGGCTCTGTGGTAGCTTGGGTCCGGAATATCCCCCAAATGTGCATGCATTAAAGGCTTGGTGGGAGGTTCTACGTAACTGGGGGCGTTCAAAGGGGATGGTGGGACTCTGGTCTCTTCTCACTCTGTCCTGGCCGCGAGATGAAAGGCTTTGCTCTTCCAAATGCTTCCAGCATGATGTGCTATCCCCACATACACCAGCAGCCTAAACATACTGTCTGCTCAGCATACGCCGACACTTCCAAAACTGGAAGCCAAAATAAACTTCTCTTTCTAAGTTGACCGTCTCAAGTACTTGTTACAGTAACAGAAAGCTGACTAACACAAAGTACAGATCAGGTAGGTGTCAACCATTGGTCTTTAGACAAGAGGAAGTTAGTGCCCAGTAAACAATTTAAAACAGAGAGGGCCCCATAGTGGAAAGCAACGTAACCATATGTGCTGTGAATGCTTCATGCCCCAACAGTGCTGAGAGGAGAGCTCTGCTGAGGGCAGGGACGAAGTGTGAGCCCTCCTGAGCTCTGTGTGGGGGGAACAACACCGCAGTGGTCAGACTTATATGTGATGCCTGCTTGTGGACTGGCACTGGACAAGGAGAAGCCAGTATGGCCACACCATGGCCGTGTTAACACCCAAGAAAGAGCCACCAGCTGTGCCAGGCTCAGCTTTGGGCAACAGGGTGGAAACACCTTGCACACAGGCACAATCACAGGACAACCAGGCATCAAACTGAAACCGTGGGGTAATAGGTTTTTGAGGTGAACTAGATCTGGTTGTTCTGTTTTCTCTATGAGCTGATGCATAATAATTCATTTAACTACCTTCCTCTCCTTAGATATTTCACTTATGTCCACTTTTGAGTGTTATCTTTAAGAAAGTGCTTGGTAAGCCGACTGGTGAGTAAAGTGTGCGTGTCTGATTGTTTCTGTAAGATACATGCCTGAGGACTGAAAATTGCCTGTTCGAGGGATACACACAGACAGTGTTTGAATCCCTATCAAAGTTCTCTGTGAAAAGTGATACATTCTTACCAGCAATAAACATCTTTTTCTCCAAATTCTTTTCCAAAACACCATTCTTCATGTCATACCAATTTCATAGATAATCATAATGGTACTGTGAATAGATAACTGAGGGCTTACTATGTGCTGTTCTGGACAATTTTTATTAAATTCCCTCAGCTCTCACAGCAGTCCTGCAAAGCAGGTGCTCCATTCTATGGAGGGAGAAGCTGAGTGTACAGGCAGTAACTTGCCCAGATAAAGCCACTGGAGAGTGATGAAAGCTCAAGCCCAGGACACCTGGTAGTCTGGCTCCCGAGCCCGCACTTGTCATTACCGTGTTTTGTCTTCTCTTGGTTGGTGATGCCCAGATTCTCCCATGTGCACAGGCAGAGCCTTCAGGAGATGAGTGGGTCATGAATGCTTCTGCTTCATCCGTGGATTAATCCATTGATGAGGTCAGAACTTAATGTCATGAATGGAAACCTAGAAGGTGGGGCCTAGTTGGAGGGAGTGCGGCAGGGGAGTACGACCCTGGGGGCCGTATTTCTTTATTAATGCATGTTTATAATGCAGAGTGGTGATGTTCATTTTGGGGAATTGGCACATGCATATAACATATCTGGATCATTTTCTGTCTCTTTACCCCCCCTTTCCCTCCTCCTCCCCTCACCCCCTTCTCCACCTCCCAGAGTCCACCTTCCATTTCTCTATCATCTCTCGTTCATTGCAGTCATTTATTTACTTACATTTTAGGTTTCTCGTGTGAAAGAAAATATGCTATTTAACTTTCTAAGTCTGGGTTCTCTTGCTTAGCTCGATGGTCTTCAGTTCCATTCATTTTCCTGCAAATGACAGGATGTCATTCTTTGCAGCCAAGTAATATTCTTCTGTGCATGTCTAGCACATTTTCTTTATTCATCTCTGCAAGGGCATCCAGGCTGTTCCCACAGTTTAGCTGTTGTGCACCGGGCTGCTGTAATGTGAGTGCGCGTGTATCACAGTAGTGTGGTGTTTTCACTCTTTCAAGAGTACACCCAGGAGCTGCACAGCTGGTCAGATGGTATTTCTGTTTGTACTTTTCAGGGCATCTCCATGCTGGTTTCCATAGTGGTTATGTGAGTTGACATTTCTACCACAATGTAGGAGGGTTCCTCCTCCCAACCCCACATCCTTGCCAACATTCATTGTGTGTATGTGTGTGTGTGTGTGTGTGTGTGTGTGTGTGTGTGTGTGTTGATGATTGCCATTCTGGTTGGGGTGAGACAGAATCTCAAGTAGTTTTGTTTCGCATTTCCCTAATCGCAAAAGATGTTGAATGTTTTTTTCATATGTTTATTTCTTTTCAGCAGCATCTGTTTAACTCACTTGCCTGTTTTTATTGGATCTTTTGTTTGGGAGAGGTTACTTCTTTATATAGTCTAGATATTAGATCTCTATCAGAAGAATAGCTAACATAAATTTTCTCCCATTCCACAGGAGGTCTCCTCACTATTTTGGTTATTTCTTTTGCTGTGCAGAATCTTTTATTTATTTATTTATTTATTTAGTGGTACTGGGGATCAAACTCAGGACTTTGCGCTTTCCAGGCAGGTGCTTATTCCAGTGAGCTATATCCCCAGCCCTGTGCAGTATCTTTTAATTTGATACAGCTGATTCTTGCTATTACTTCCTCTGGTACTGGAGTCCTATTCAGTAACTCTTCTCCTGCGCCCATGGTTTCCAGTGTTTCCCCTATGTTATCTTCCAGCAGTTTCAAAGATTTTGGTTTTATATTGGGGTCTTTCATTCACTTCAATTTAATTTTAGTACAGAATGAGAGATAGGGACCTTGTTTCTTCTCCTGTCTCTGGCTTCTCTTCCCTGGCTCATCACTAGCTCCTCACCAGCCAGGCTGTCGGTGGTCCCCTCTGTTCTGCACCAGGCCATTTCACTGGAGCCTCAGAGTCATTCCAGGCAAACTGCTCAGTACTACACCTTGTATCTCCCGGCAACCCAGTACCCTGAGCTCCTGTTCTGTGTATCTAGGCACCTACTGGCCAGTCACCCAAAGCTGTAAAATCAGCACATCTGAAACAGAACTTTTATTTCATCCCTTCTTTTTTTATATTCTGTCTCATTCAGTGATACCACCATCTGCCCAGACTCACAACCAAGAAATTTGTGTCTTCTCTCTTCCATCCAACATATCCTGTATAGTTCCAAATCCTACCATTGTTGCCCCTTGGATATTTCCAAGATGGTTCGGTTCCCCTAATCTTGATCTGTGGCCTCCTGGCCACCTGCAGAAGCCATGATGGTTCACTCTGCTTCTGTTTTGCGCCCTCAGATCCATATTCTTCCTTTACTCACCGCTTATCTGTCTCCAGTTCTCCAGCACCACTGGGAGCTCAACATTTTAGCCCAATTCTGACTGTGTATGGAGTTAGCAAGACCCTACACATTAAGGGCTGAGGCTCACAAGACTGTCCCCACTGCAGACATTAGTCGTAGGTCCCAGGTACCTTAAATTCCCAGATTTGCCTGAAAATGCAGGGGTTTCCAAGAGTCCCCGCCCCTCTGCCCAGCTTGTGTCATTCATGAGAAGGCCTCCTACAACTCAGAAAATTGTTTTACGCATATGTGCCAGTTTATTACTGTCTTGGTTGCTTTTCTCTCATTGCTGAGACAAAATACCCAACACCCAAAATGAAGGAAGGAAAGGTTTATTTAGCTTACAGTTTGTGGAGGTTTCAGTCCATACTTCGCTGGTTCTGAGGCAGAGTCAGAGGGCTACAGTTCATGGCAGCAGAGCACAGCAAAAACAACCAGCAAACAGGTAGGAATGGCTGCAAGCAGCCTCTTCTCTTCCCTTACATTGTAAACAGGCTACCCCCACCCAGGGGGCGTGTAGCACTCACATAATCTCCATGACCTCTTATACAGGCTCAGGATGTATACAAAGTAAGCACCCTGGCTTCTGGCTGACTCACTCAGCCAAAAACCTCTAGACTCCCCAAGTTGACAAAATGTATCAACCGTAACAATTACCAAGTTCACCACTCGGGAACAGCCAGATGGATGCAATGCATAGGACAGTGTATGGTGGGATCATGGTACACAATTGCTGTGTGTTGTCTGACAGTGCTGCCTCCTGACTCATGGTTTAGGGTTTTTATAAAGCTCTCATGATTAAATGGTGATTGAACTGCATCTCCAGCCCCTTTTCTAACCTGGAGGTCAGGGGGCAGGGCTCAAACTTTCAACTGTAATCAAAGCTCAGTCTTCCTGGTGACCTGCTGTCATCTTGGAGCAATCGAGGTCACCAGCAACCAGTCATCTCATTAGCTACAAAATTCACCCCTATCACTCAAGAAACTCCAAGGATTTTAGAAGTTCTGTGCCAGGAACTAGGGTGAAACATTAATATGTACCATAGTCTAATATAGAAACCTGACTATGCATTCCTGTACTGAAAAAATTCTAGTATAGAATAAAATAGAAATGGGTTAGGGCTTTCCAAGGTTGATCCTGGAGCCTTCCTTTAAAAACCTGGAGCTGATACCTTCAAAAGGCTTAGGAGAAAGCCATCCCCAGAAGAACTGGGGATTCATCTTCAACAGACTACTCTGGGGGCTGGGGCTGGGAGTGCAAGAAGCTGTGGATTTCTGGATGTGCTTGCATTTTTGTTCAAATTCACTATCCCCTGTTATGTGTTTAAATATATATTTTTTCCTAAAATCTTTGCAGTAAATAAAATATTAGAATCATTTATATCATTGTTTTTACAGTACTGGGGATTAAACCCAGGAGCTTTCCACTGAGCTATATCCCCAGACCTTTTAAGTTTTATTTTGAAATAGGGTCTTGCTAAGTCACCATGTTGCCTAGTCTTGCTCACATTTGTGATCCTCTTGCCTCAGCCTCCTAGTGCGCTGTGATTATAGGTGTGTACCACCACTCCCAGTTCACGTGGATCTTTATTCAGCCCATCCATTATATTTAGGGATTATTAATAGTCTCTTAATTAAGAAATTAAGGGCCAGGCATGGTGGCTTATGCACTCAGGAGGCTGAGACAGGAGGATCCCTGGGAGTTTGAGGCCAGCCTGGACTAAAGAGTGAAACCCTGTCTCAAAAAAAAGAGCATGATTAAAGGTTTATCCCTTAGTACTCCCATCCATGTGTCTACACCCCTACTTTCTCCATCAGTCTTGTGGATATGCCACGCTGTAACATGACATCATATTTTCTCCACCTGGACAGAGTGTCCTCCTACTGGAAAATTCTATCATCCACCAAGTACCAGTTCAGAGAGTAGAACAGACCATGAGCTAGGAGTGTCCACATGCAGTGCACCTGGCCTGCATAATGGCAGTCTGCTCATATTGAAGCAGGGCTTGGTCAGAAATCCAAGAAGACTTTCCACCGTGAGGCTGGGCCTGCCATTTGGGGAAAGGGTTGGGTATCTGCACAGGGAACATGCTAAACAACATGGTTGATCTATGACTTTCCACTGCCTCAGACTTTATCTGTCACCTGTTCCAAGAGCTACATCAGAGGACAGCCCTCCAGCAGCACCGTAGACAGACTATTCAGACACTGCCCCTATGAACAGAGGAGGAGGGCAAGGAGAATCTACCTGAGCTGTCATCAAGCAAATAGCCTGTTTGATTTAGAACTACCCCCTTTCAGAGAGTAACAGGAAAAGAAAAATGTTATATAAACATTCCAAAGAAGAGAAAACTCAAGGACCAGACTATGACATACAGAAGGCTAATGAACCATTCATGAAGGAAGCCTTCTTCCAGAAAACTTCAGATAACTGCAGTATACTCTCCAAAAATATGAAAGCAAACAAAATCTAGGAAATAAGAGCTCAGAGGAGAAGTAAATGAGCTGAACAGAAGGTAAAAAGCTCAGGAAAGGTTGGCAGGGGAGGGGGCAGCACCCTGAGAGCAATGAGTGAGACACATGATCCAGAAAACCAAATTAATGATGTGGAAGGTAGGCTGAAAGTCACAGTGAGAAGATGAAGGGCCAGATCAGAGCAGTTGGAGGATGACAGAACTCAAGACTGACTGCAACACTGCAGTATTTGGAGGCTAATTCTCATGGCAGTAAGAACAAATGGAACAGAAAATACTCCAGGGTTTAACATTGGAAGGTGTCATTAAATAGAGGAAGATCTGAATCTGCAGATCCTAAAACCTGGCCACATCCCAGGAAATAACTGATGAAACTGATCAACCCTGAGACACATGCATCAGTGAGGGTCCACAGAGGAACAGCATCTGCTGGGAACTCTCCACTCAGCCAAATGGCCGTGTGTGCCCCTGGTGATGTAAATATATTCCCTTATGCAGAGATTTAAGCATAACATAAATATGTGCTGCTTTGACTTAGTCACGTTGGTCTATTTTTTATAATGGACTGTCACTAGAGGAAATTATTGGTGTTAACTCCCCACCTAGTCAGTTTCCTCCCAAGCACAGTTGAAGTCTTTTTTTTTTTCCTCATACTGAGGATTGAACTCAAGGCCTTTGCACTGGGCTGTATCCCCAGCCCCTTTTTTATTTTGAAACAAGGTCTTGCTAAGTCACTAAGTTGCCTGGGCTAGGCTCAAACAGGCAATCTTCCTGCCTCAGCTTTCCAGAGTACTAGGATTATAGCTATAAGCCACTGCACCTGGCAGGTTGAGGACCTTGGTCACTGCTGAATGTGACTACACACTCTCTGGGTCATAGAAGTCATTGGTCAAACCAAACGATGAACTTAGCTTACTTGGATCAGATCAATTTTGATACCAGGCCCAAATCAGCATCATAGAAACAGTCTTTCACTAAAGACAATGTAGCCCGTGCTTTCTAAAGGGAATTGGGAAAGCTCATAGAACTGTTATGAACATGGACACGAGTCACCTTCTGGGAACAGCACTCAAAACTGCTGCAGCAGAGTTTGCTAGGGACCCACAGCAGTTGCCACCAAGCGCTGTGTGTACTTAAAAAAAAAACAAAACAGCTGGGCCAGGTGGCGCATGCCTGTAATCCCAGCACTCAGGTGGCTGAGGCAGGAGGATCGTTGCGAGTTCGAGACCAGCCTAATGTACAAAGTGAGCTCAAGGCCAACCTGAACTGCACAGGGAGACCCTGCCTCAAAAAAAAAAAAAAAAAAAAAAACAAGTGCTGTGGGCTATCACTTGTACCATCACAACTCTGAGGCAGGAACCCAGCTTTCTAGCCAGGGCTTTAGTCACTTCCACCGGAAGTGCTACTCTCTGCCTCTTGGGTCCTTAGAGATGTGTGTCTGATAGACAGAACCAAGGTCACATGCTTGTGCCGAAGTTGCGAGGGATTCTGGGAAAGCGAGTTTTCGTATTTTCAGACCCTATTAAGAGAAATCATCTCTTCTTTCCATCATGGGACACAAGACAATTTCTCCACTAGAAAAGGGGTTCAGTTGCTAGGAGATAAAATACAAAGAACTCTTAGAATTCAGCAATGAGAAAAATGCATTGAAAAATGGACAAAAGATCAGAATGAGCATCCATGTCACCAAGAGAATACATGAATGCTAAGAAAAAATACATGAAGATGTTCAACATCAGTTTCTCTAGAGATCTGCAAATTAAAACAATGAAATACAACTACATATTTAGTAAATGGCTCAAGTCCAAGAACCTGACAATATCAAATGTTGACAAGGATGTGGAACAATGAGGCCTCTCACTGATAGCCACTTTGGCAGCGTCTACAAGGCTAAACATAGTTGGTCTATACAATTCAACCACACCAAAACTATGCAAGTAAAAGGTGAGGAAATGTTAGGAGATATGAATATATGAGTCCAACTTACTGCTTGCTTTTTCTCATTCACTCAGTCAGGCCTGGGGAGGATATACCAGACACTCTCATACAACTTACCCATCTTTCCAAACATTTCCTTGATTGTGCTTTATAAAATGAGAACATAAAATTTTTTTATCTAAAATAGCAAGAACACCTGTCTGTAAGCATCCCCCATGAAACACCTCAACAAATCCTGAAAAACAGAAATAGTGCAGATCCATTTTTTTCCATAAAATGCAACATACTTAATGGTAGCAATGGTGAGAATATACATTAGTATCAGGAACCTTTTGAAGCTATATCCTAAACAATACAACTGACGTTCAGATTGCTACATATAAATGTATAAGACTCAAGACATAAAGTAGCCTAAAAGAAGATTTGATTAACAGAACACCTTGTTCTAGAATAGGGAGAATCAAATGTTAAAATATCTTTTCTCTCCAAATAAATATATAAGGCCGAATGTGGTGGCACAGGCCTGCATTCCCAGCACTCAGGAGGCAAAGGCAGGAAGATTGCTGAGAGTTCAAGGCTAGTCTGGGCTGCAAAGTGAATTCAAGGCCAGCCTGAACTGCATAGTGAAACCCTGTCTCAGAAGAGAGAAATAAATAAATAGACCCATTATAAATATTAAATCTCTATTTTGGATTTTGAGACAACCAAACTTCAAATTATTCTGAAGTTAGATTAGATGAAAATTGGGTGAGAGCTTCTCATCTTTACAATAGTGAACTCAGGCAGGGCGTATGAGCGTATGCAAGGTAATAACTCTACCACTGAGCGATGCCCCTCCTTGGAAGGTTATTGTTTCTTTTAAAATGTATATGTTTGAGGAGGAAAATACATAGATGTTTCCCACCGTGTATTAAAACATATAAAATTATATTTAAAGATTTCTGATACTGTTTCCAGAGCAGACAGATCAATGGAACAAAATAATATCAAAAATAGACCCAAGGATATTGGGAATTTAGAATAAGACCCAGATAGCATCTCAGGGAATAGATGATGAATAAATGTTGTGAAAGGTGTTAGCACTTTGGAAAACAAAAAAGCTGCATAATTTACTACTTTTATCCAAAAGAATGTCAGGTGAATGTCTTCTTGGGCCGTCAGAGAACTACAGATTCTGTGGCTTAAACCACAAGTTTATTTTTTCATATTCTGGAGGCTGAAGGTCCAGGATCAAGGTGCCAATAAAGGCTTGTGTGTGCGAAGGCCTCCTTCCCCAGATTGTGGATGCTCATTTCGTGCTGTGCCCTCACATGGCCTTCTTTTTTGTGCTTACATAAAGTCCTTGCCCCCACCAGTATCTTCCAACAGTTCTACATATTCTCACTTCCAGCAGATTTAATGTTTCTGTTTTAATATTTAGACCTTTGATCTACTTCCATTTTAGTTTAGTGTATGTTGAAAGATATGGTCTAGTTTTAATTATTCCACATGTGGAAAGCCAATTTTTCCAGGACCATTTATTAAAGAGACTATTTTTCTTCCAGTGAAAGTGTCTGGCACCTTTGTCAAAGACAAAGTGGCTGAGTGTGTTTGAAATTGTTTCTGCATCCTCTAGTCTGTTCAATTGTTCCTTGGGTCTGGTTTTTGTTTTTATTTTCTGTTTTTTACCACACTGTTTTTATCATAGTAGCTGTGTAGTATAACTTCAAGTCAGGAATTGTTTGATCGATATTGCGTGTCTCTACTTGTTTGCCTGAGAAACCACTTTGAAGATCAATACATAGAAGATCAATACGTAATACAACAACCATTGTTAATTTCCTACCACTTTGTCTGTAACTCTGTATTGTTTGTATTGTTCTTACACTATTTTGTAAATGGATCTCTGTCTGTTAATATGTTTTCCTTTTATTTTTAAAATAAATTTTGAAAAAAAGGAATTGTGATGCCCCCTGCCTTGCCTTTGTTGCCCACAATTACCTGTGGTACTCAAATCTCTTCTGGTTCTGAATTAATTTTAGGATTGTTTTCTCTAATTTTGTGAGATATGCTGTTGGAATTTTGACTGGGATTGTATTAAATCTGCATAACAACTTTGGAATTATGGCCATTTTGACTATATTGGTTCTTCCTACCCAAGAGCAAGGGATATCCTTCCATTTTCTGATGTCCTCTTTGATCTCCTTTTTCAGAGCACTGTAGTGTTCAATGTAGAGTTCTTTCACTTCCTTCATTAGATTGATTCCTAGGAACTTCATATTTTGGGTACTATTGTGAAAGATATAGGTTCCCTAATTTGTCTCTCAATGAGTTTGTTATTTGTATACAGGAACGCTAATGGTTTTTTACTTTTATCCAGGTATGCTACTGGTTATTAAATCTAGAAGTCTTTTGGTGGTGTTTTAGGGGTTTTTTATGTAGAGTATTGTGTCATCTACAAATAATGGTAATTTAAATTCTTCCTTTCCTATCCTTATTCCTTTAATTTCTTCCTCCTGTCTAATTGCTCTGGCTAATGTTTCCAAAACTATATTGAATAAGAGTGTTGATAGTGGACATGCTTGTCTTGTTCCTGATTTTGGAGTGAAAGCTTTCAGTTTTTGTCCATTTAGTATGATGTTGGCTATTAGTTTCTCATACATGGCTTTTGAGATAAAAACCATCTATTCCAATTTTCTGTAGGATTTTTGTCATGAATGGGTGCTGGACTTAGTGCTTTTTTTTTTCCCTGCATCTATGGAGATGATCATATGGAGTTCATCCTTGACTCTGCTAATGTGGTGTATTACATTTATTGATTTGTGTATGTTGAAGCATCCCTGGGATGAATCCTATTTGGTCATGGTGTATAATCTTCTTGATGATTTGCTGCATTCTGTTTGCCACTATCTTATTGAGGATTTTTGTGTCTATGTTCATTAAAGAGATCAGCCTATGCTCTCTTTCCTTGTTGGGTCCTTCTCTGGTTTTGGTATCATGATAATGCTTGCTTGGAGGAATAAATTTGGGAGTATTGTTTCCCTTTCAATTTTATTAAAGAGTTTGAGAAGTAGTGGTATTAGGTCTTCTCTAAATTTCTGGCAGAATTCAGTAGTGAATCCATTAGGGCCCAGGCTTTTCTTTGTTGGTAGGTTTTTAATCACATCTTCAATTGCATTGATATTGGTTTATTTAGAATTTTTATACTTGTTGGTTGAGCTTTGGTATTCTTATGTATCTAGAAATCTGCCCATTTCTTCTGCATTTCATTCTTACTAGAATACAGGTTCTCAAGTATATATGGATGATCTTCTGAATTTCTGCAGGAAACATGTGGTGTGGGGTATATCAATCTGAGTTGGAGGTTGTTTTCTTTTAGGGATTGAAATACTTCAAGATCTCCTTGACTTGTGGGTTTGTGTTGAGAAGCCTGCAATGATTCTATGGGCTTTCCTTTATAGGTGATTTGTTTCTTCTTTTTAACAGCTTTTAATATTCTATTCTTATGTTGAATTTCTGGAATCTTGATTATATGCCTTAGTGTAGTTTTTTTATCATGGCTAACTGGAGTTCTATATGCTTCACTTACTTGTATGTCAAATTCTTTTGCCCTGCCAGGAAAATTTTTTGCCATGACTTCTGTGAACAGCTTTTTTATGCATTTTGTGCTATCTCCTGCTTTTTCATTGACTCATTCAATCTTTTTATTCTATCATCTACCAGCTGCTGGGTAGATTTCTCATAGTCACTTGCTATTTTTAAGAAATTTTTCTTTTCCTGATCCTTAACCACAATCCTGTCTTCTATATCTGAGATTCTGTCCTCCCATTGGCTCATTCTACTGTGTATATTTTCAGTAGAAATTTTAATCTGGGTATATGTTTGAATCTGTTTCATGGGTTCCATTTCTTTCCCATGGTAGGCATTCATGGTTTCCTCATTTTCCTAAACACCTCTCTTTTTTTTTTTATCTGTATCTTCCCTAGAGTCGCTAACCATATCTTTTATTATGGTCACCATCTCTGTAGTTATCTGAGAAATTATTTCTGATTTGATATTTTTCCTAGAGCCTCATTTATTTGTGAATATTTATTTGTGTTTTCTGAACAGAAAAACAAAAAACTAGAAACCATGTTCACACTCATATAAAAACAAGAACAAACAATGAAGAAAAAACAAACAAAACAAAAAGCAAAGAGGGAAAAAATAAGAGAAAAAAATGTCCAGTTCAGGATGTGTCTCTGCTGTCACTGGTAGACTCAACATGGGCAGAGAGTCCAGATCCATGTTGATTAACCCCAGCAAGCCAGCAGTAGCTTTATGACAAGGTAACAGATAATCCCAGCAAGCCTGCACCTTTATTGCTGCTGAAGTTTGGGCTGATTTCTGGCTGTGAGATTGGAACCAGACCTGTTCAGCCTGCAGCAGTGCATGTGCTTCCTGAGGGTTTGAACTCAGCTGGGAGCCACTAGGTGGAGCCAGCAGTTGCTCTGAGTTCCAAGCTCAGTTGGCCCCTCTCCAAGACGGCTCTTATCAGTTGGCCTCTTCTGTGGAATGTCTGAACCCAAATAACTCACCAGGCACTGCATTCTGCGGCATCCACTGCTCCATTCCCCTTTTGCATTTCTCAATGGAGGCCTCTGGGGTCACCAATAGTCGGCACGCATCTGCAGGTTAGAGCCATCCCTTCTATGCAGTGAGAGTCCAGGCTCAGGGAAAAAGCACCACCTGCCACCTCCTCCTTCTTCATTGAAGTTTCTCTCTTCACTTTCCCCGTGGGCTTCAATTCTCACTTCAGATCCTTCCTGGGTCTCAGGGAACCTATTTCTCTCTTTCCCTTCCTCACACTGCTGTATTCTAGTGTCTGGACACCAAATTTTGGAGGGGCTCTTTCTCTGCGGCTTACCACTCTGCCATCTTCCCAGAAGAGCAGGAGTAGATGTTTTAATAGTATGAATTTGAAAAAGCCTTTCTAATTATATCCTAAAATTCATAGTTCATCAGGTAAAAGTTTTGACTACATATTTTTCCATTTTATGAAATAAAATTCTCCCAATAAAAAATTAAAAAACCTTACTAACCATAAAGCAGAGTTAATTCCTGAAAATACAAGGAGATGTAAAAAACAGAAAGACAAGCCGTTATTTTCCAATTGTACAAGCCACATGCAAATAGGCAATTTATAGAAGAGATGTATGAATACTCAATCACAGAAAGAGGCATTTTCCTTTATGAAGAGTGTAAGAAACGTGGCTAAAAAGCAGTACTGACCTACTGAGCACTGATGTTTTCCATTTTTGTGAGTTCAGGGTTTCCACCAGCAATGTGGTAGGGTGTGCAGATGTTTTACTGTGGGATATAAAAATTGGCACAGTCTTCCCAAAGGGTAATCAGGTGTGTGTCTGTGGTGCGTGCATTCTGACCCAGCATTGCCACTTCTCAGAATGTTTCCTAATGAGACAGTCTCACAGGTAACAAGGGGTTATAAGAGTTCACCAAAGCACTATTTAAAATGTCAAAAAATTGAAAATAACCATCCATCAGTAGGCACTGGCCCAAGTGTGTTATGAAAGGACAGTGTTGTCCTGTCCTTGCTGACCCTGATGGAGCTCTGTGTGCATGGAGGGGGAAGCACATCACAGGACAGCGTATGTGTGTACAAGTATGGGCAGAGGATATGTACCAGTGTTACCAACAAAGGATGAGATTTGGGTTGGTTTTTACCTCCATCTTTCTACTTTTAAAAAAAGATGTTCACACTGATAGCCCCATCATCCTGAGAAAGTGAAGCAGGAGGGTCACAAATTGAAGCCCAGCCTGGGCAACTTAGTTATTTAACTAGACTGTCTCAAAATGCAAAATAAGAAAGAGGGATGTAACTCAACGCAAATGCCCTAGGTTTGATCCCAAGTACCACGCGCACACACACACAAGTCCACAAACAAAGATTGTTATTGTCAGACAGTAAAGCCATTTCCATAACGGTGTTCTTCCTAGCAGTCACTTCTACTGAGGAGCTCCCCCACCCAGGGCTGGGCTCCTCTCCCTCCTCTGTGATGGACTCTTACGTATCCTGGGTGGTGTGGGTATCTGGAAGGAAGAGTGTGCTGTGCTGAGAGGACACGATCATGCAGTAAAGAGAAGAGTAATCCTCTGTTCCTTCTGCTCAGATCTCACCAGCACACTATTAGCCTCAAGCAAACTGTCACAAGCCCAAACATTGGTTATTAAGCAAATCTGATTATCTGTGTGCGCACTATTCATTTAATACAAAATCTTTGTCTTCTTCCCTGTTTCTTTAGTCACTGACTGCTAAACACCAGGCCTGGTCATATTTTTATGTAATTACTCTACATAAAAATCAACACACATTCGAACTAAGTGTAAACTATTTAGGGTAGGGACTCTGCACTTACTCAGAGTAGATTATCCAGACCCCATCTGTGGAGCCAAATGGGAAATGTCTGGAAGCTCCTGGGAAAGGCCTTTGGGCATCCAGCTCTTGGCTTGTACACATTTCTATTTGAACCAGAGTTTTTTCTCATAATTCTTCAAACATCTTTAACACATGTTTTACCCTTAATTTTTTCTAACACTTTTCCTAGGAGTCATAAACCTAGGAAAGTGTGAAGTCTTTTGAAAGAGCAAAATGTGTTTCCTATGGTTTTGTTTTCTCCAGAAGATAAACACATGTTTAAGCTTATGAAGCCAAACCAGAAAATTCTAAAACCAAAGCCCACAGTTGTTAAGACGGAAGAGTGAGGCTGAAATGTCAAATGTAGAAAATTGAAGATGAGCAAACCAGGGAAACCCTCGTGTTCTGACTGGTTGCTCACAGCCCACTGAAAAGGTTTGGAGAAGTCCAGGTACTGGAATAAATAAGACAACATTGGATATAAAGATGGGAAGAGCTGGGGGTTAGCCACTACCATGGAGCATGCCACCATCCACCAATGCCAGAGAGGCTGAGGCAGGAGGATCACTGACTGCAAGGCCAGCTTGGGCTACATAGCAAGACCCTGTCTCAAAAAGGAGAGCAAAAAACAGAAAGAGGGAACAAGCTTCCTAAAAGAAAAAGAACACAAGGTATAATATGTCCTTAGCACAGCCAGGAGTGCAGCAATAGCAGTGCATACAGGTGTTAGCTTTTCGCTGTGTCTACTCTGAACCGTGTGCAGTGACCTTCCTGAGTCCGGCTTCTGCCGGCTTCTGATTTAGATTTAACCTTTTCCTTTGTTGTATCATCCTCCTTCAGAACCACTGTTGGCTGTAACACAGACTTACAGAAATTAAGTGATTCTGATGCTGACTTCCTGAAATCATATTTAGAAATAAATCATCACCTACAAGGGAAGGATGCACCTCAGTTGTAAAAATGGGATCAGATAAAAGGAGAGTGGCCTTTGAAATAAACCAAAAGGGCCCTTCAAGCCAGGAAGGTTGTTTAGGTCAGGGCACCATGCACATTGCATTGCCCTGATCATTTCAGAGAAACAGCCTCAGGTCTGCTTCCAAACATCCTTGCTTTCCTTGTGATAGGCAGCTGATGAGTGAAGGGGTAGCAGCCCCTGTAGGCAATATGGTGTCCATTGCATCATTTGGCCACAGACTAGCAGGTGCCACCTGCAGAAGGGAATGCTCTGGGTACCCTGCCCAGAAGGAGACAGCGCCTGGTGCCTAGTGCCATCACTCAGGATGTGCTCTGAGCTCCGTGCTTCTCCCCAAGAGAAGTAAACTGTACCCCCTTCTGGAATCCCCCTGGATCTAGGACCTTAGGGGGGTTCCCTGAAGTCTGCATAGTTCACTTGGCTAGATTCTAATAGCATACACATTACTCTTCTGGTAAACTTGCAGAATGTCTGAGTTATGGCTTTCTTTGTAGAATATTTGGAAATACCAAAACTTAAAGGTGGCCAGTCAGGCAGGACTTTGGCCAACATATTGGAAGGGTCCACTTATGCTGAGGTCCAGGGTGGGTTTGGGTCAGTCATACTCAGGCCATGTAGTATAAGCTTTTCTTCTGTGAGAACTCGGTGACACTATCCCTCTTTGTGCATCCTAGACTTACCTCCCAGTATGCAGTGAACTTTTGATGTGGGAGAAAAAGGCCTTTATGGTGGTGATAGTGGCTAACCCGCAATTACAGATATTTGCTCTTACAATTCAAAGGGGGGTCACGGCACTGTTGTTTTATTCACATACATCTCCCATCACTGTCCCCTCTGTTTCCACCTTTAGGTATAACTCCATCTCTTCCCAACTAGGTGGTGTCAGCCTAGGACCCACTGAGTGCATAGAAGACCCTCCCTACATAGGCCATTTACCAATGACAGAATTGCCTGTGCTGGTCTGGGATCTACTGCGAGCCATACTATGAAAGTATCTAGAGATTGCCTTAGGAACTGATGTGCTGGTCTCAAATATTTTGCAATGTTACAAAGTAGAAATTCACACACACACACACACACACACACACACACACACACACACACACACAGAAATTCACATGAACACACCCTGCAGCATTTGCTCAGAATTTAGAGGTGAACTTGCCATGCCCTGAAGGTCCAGCAGGGCAGCAGCTCCGGTGCCGGTGAAGTATGGCAGTCCCACCTTGGAGGAGGCGCCGTGGCACCATGCCAGCTGCAACCCACTTGTTCTCTTAACCTTCATCCTGCTTTGTTTTCTGGAGTAGGGGAAGGAACAGCCAAACCAACAAAGATGTTTTTTATTCCAAATAGTATTGTTCAGTAGACCAGCGCTGCTGAGAAATAGGTACGGATCTCTGTACTTTGGATGCACAAGATAAGTGTCGTGGGTGTCACAGAAAGAATAGCAATTATGTCATCTGTCTCGTCATGGAATGTGACTATAGTAATTGGGACATTCTTTCCCATCACTGAAGCTTGTAATTATAGTGCAACTAACAGGATCATGTGCTAACTTGGGCTGTTTTAATCACCTCTTTTACTCTGAAATACAATGGTAAAATTCCACAGTTGTTCCAAGGCTTTTTTCATCATCTACCATCCTATGACTAACAGTAGGATACTGAGGCAGAAGACGAGATACTCAGTGCGTTTCATCAGAGCAGACTTGAAGTACAGCTGGCTTGAGGTTTGATGAGAAAATAGCAGTAAGGGAGTTTTCAGTTTTCTAGCAGAGTAAAAATTCTTGTCTTCAAAAGCAAATTATCTATTTTATGTTTTCTTTAGGGTGGCAGATGTTTCATGGGACCTGGTAATGTCTGCAATCCCTATTTTATAGGAAGAAAATCTCCAACCACAAAAACCAATCTAGGAAGAAAAATCAGTCTAGGGCTGATTAAGGAAATCCTCCCACCCAGCCTAGGGAGCAGCTTTATGTTAAAGCCCTGGTGTCACACAGGGGTTCACTTTTCATGTGCAAGGCACATGAAGACACACAAATATGGTCACTGCCCAAATTTTATATCTACTGGTCCTATTACAATAAATGCCAACAGTTATCCACAGCACTTTGGCTACACAGGAATAAAGGGGCTTTGGACTCTGTGAAACAGAAGTCTACTTAAAGCAGAAGACACTATTATTTTGTGGTCAGATGACTTACACTCCACTGGACACAGTAGTGTATAAGTAGACCATTGTTTGTAGGATAATTGTCCCAGTCTCTTTCCTACAGCTGTGAATCCCACATACCGAGCAGTTTATAATAAAAATTTATTTCTCACCATTCTGGAGGCCAAGAGATTTACCTGCAAGGGCCTCCAGGCTGCATCATAATGTGTTAGAAGGATGGGCAATCATGGGTCATAGGCACACAGAAGAAAAGTCAGGCAAGTTCTTCCCTTAATTGGGAGCTCACTCCACAATAACAAACCTATTCTTGCCATGATGGCCTTAACCTTTCCATGAGCTAGAAGCCCACATGGCCTATCACCCCTTTAAAGTCCCCCTGTTACAACAGCAGTTAAATGTCAAGGTCATCTTTGGATGGACATTCTAACTGTAGGAGTTATGTGTTAGTAATAATTCTGGGTGCATCTGGAAAATTTATGTACCATAGATACAGTCCAGGTCTCCACGTTTGATCTCATCCAGCACTCGCTACTCTACCCCAATACTGGCTTTGCTGTGCATTTGTCCCTATGGGTCAGGTATGCACAGGGGGACACAGAACCCAGAGGGGTATAGTGATGGCTAAGCAAATGCAACTCTGACCCAAAACAGCAACAGAAGGGCATCTAGGAACAACTTGTTTTCTTGAAAGGAAAATTGTGGCATCAAGTACAGTATCACCTTTTGGGGGGCGGGGGTGAAAGGAAAACTAGCAGAGGTCTGCTTAGAGATGACAAGGCAAGATGTTCACAGCCCTGTTGTTGGTGTGTTGCACATTGGGCTCGAAGGAAGAAAACACCAGTGGGGAGAGGGACTGTGGCCCCACCCAGCTCCCCTCCACTGGACTGTCCCCCAAAGCTCTCTTTGAACCCCCTTCTATACGTGACTGTGATATCCTGGTCCACAGTGCAGCCCCAGGGAGATGACCCTTCCCGATTGCTCTCAGGATTAAACTAGCCCAATCCACCCACCATGGATGGTGCTTCCCATGTGTACTGTTGAACTGACCAAGAGGAAGGAAGCTCCCATGATCGGTGGTCATTCAGCAGGCTGATTTCTGAGTGTGGAAGGTGACTTGTAGGGCAGTGCGGGCTCCCTGTCTCTCTGCATCTGGGATGTTCCAGCACATACTGATTATAGTGGTGAGTCATTAGTTCTGAGTCTTCTCCATTGGTTCTAGAAGGCAAAAATCTCACCTTGTTCTTTCCCTGCCTCCTCTCAAAGAGCCACTCAGTAAACACTTCCTGAATGAGATAATGAGGTTGATAATGAGATAATGAGGTTGATAAAGGATTCAGAATGAGCTGGAACATGGCCAGAAGGTGAACTGGGTGGGAACATGGAAACCAGGACACTAGAGAGGCTGCTGAGGTGGACAGCTGAGACAGGGGCAGAGGCCCAGCAGTTCTGGGAGGAAGGGTTGTCTCCATCACTGCAGCTCTGCATGAAGATCCCTCCCAGGGCTGCCAGGCCATTGGATGGGTTCAGGGGCCACACTCCCTTGGTGTGGCCTTAGGGAGACCTGGGAGCTTCTGCACCTCTAGGCCTGGTGGGGAGCCGGAAAGGTGGAGGGAGGTTCAGACTAAGACAGTTAGGGAGCATTGAGGGGTGTGATACAACTGTGTGCTGAGAACTCCAGGCCAAGTTCCTCTTCTCACTGTGTCCACCAACACGCCCATTCCTGTGACGTTGTCACAGGTTCCTGCAGGCTTAGTCCTTCCCTGGGCCTCTGGTTACCTTGGAAATGTCTGGTACAAGTGTCTTGGCAATCACTACAAACTTCAAATGCTCCCATTCAACCCAACATCATTTAGAATTGAATTTAAAAGACTGACCATAGTGCTGTGTTATGGTTGATTTATTGTGTCAACTTGGGGAGTCTAGAGGTTTGGCTGAGTGATTCAGCAGGAAGCAAAGGTGCTTACTTTGTATACAGCCTGAGCCTATAAAAGAGGAGGGCATGGAGATTATGTGAGTGCTGCATGCTCCCTGGGTTGGGGTAGCCTGTTTACAATGTAAGGGAAGGAAGGAGGTTGCTTGCTGCCATTCCTCCCTTTTGCTGGTTGTGTGCTGCCATGAACGTTTGCCCTCTGCCATGTGCCACTCTGCCTCAGAACTAGCCAAGTAAGGACTGAAACCTCCACAAACTGTAAGCTAAATAAACCTTTCCTTCCTTCATTCTGGTTGTTGGGTGTTTTGTCTCAGCAACAAGAGAAAAGTAACCAAGACATGCTGCTAAAGGTAGAATCATACACTGTACAAGAGAAAGCAAGCTTAGAGGTATTTAACACACCTGAATTTTACAGAGAAAGATAAAGCTCAGAGAAGTTGATTTCCTTGCCCAAGGACATACAGCTAGCAGAGGGGTGAAGGTGAAGCAAGAAGCCTGATGCGCATCGGTGCCTCTTTCGCTATTCCACACTCTCAATAAATGTAGACTTAAGTCAAGATTTATACTGAGCATCTTTTCAACTTCTAGTTGATTTATCTGAGGAAAAAAACTTCATTACATGTCTCTGCAGTGATTTGTAGGATTTGTGAATGGGTCTGGGCTTGGAATCAGAAGAATCTCTGTGAAATCTTGGAAGATGAACCAGTTTAAAAACTCAGAAGGGAATGTGTGTGGCTTACCTGGCTGGAGGCCTGGAAACATTTTCCCAGGCATTCATGGAGGGGCTTTGCCTTTCTGGAGGAGAAGACACTGAGGATTGGGAGGGCCACACAGGTTACTGGGACTCACCCTCAGGACAGCCCAGCAGGCAGCTGGGTTGATGCATGGGCCTTTCATCCAGGCTCACAGTGAGCAAGCAGATCAAGCTGTCAATGACATCTCCTCAGCAAGTGTGTCTCTGCACACTGCCACCTCCATCCAGCTCTTCTGCTGGGCTGGAACTGGGGACCCTTTGATGTGCATTTGTCCCAGGTTATAAGTCTAGAAAGAAAATGGGAAGGGTGCTTGTTATGATTGATACATTGTGTCAGCTTGGGGAGTCTAGAGGTTTGGCTGAGTGACTCAGCAGGAAGCCAGGGTGCTTACTTTGTATGCATCCTGAGCCCCTGGAAGACGAGGGCATGGAGACTGTGTGAGAGCTACATGCCCCCTGGGTGGGAGTAGCCTGTTTACAATGTAAGGGAGGAAAAGAGACTGCTTTGCTGCCATTCCTCCCTTTTGTTGGTTGCTTTTGCTGTGCTCTGCTGCCATGAACGTTTGCCCTCTGCCGTGTGACACTCTGCCTCTGAAGCAGCCAAGTATGGACTGAAACCTCCACAAACTGGAAGCTAAATAAACCTTTCCTTCCTTCATTTTGAAAAAAGTAGCCAAGACAGAATTTGGTACCGAGAATGGGGTCCTTGCTGTTACTATACCTGACCATGTGGTTCAAGAGCCTTTGGAAATGGCTTGTGGGAAGAGTTTGGAAAGGTTTGGAGATGTCGCCTGAAAGGGATGCACTAGAACACCTTCGGCTATTCTGTCTGGGAGATTCTGGTCAGAGCTCAAAAGACCAGAAGGCTGATAGAAATCCTGCCAGTAAAGACCAGGTTTGGGAGGTTCCTGTTGGGAAGGAGGACTGCATTGGTTGTTAGACTCCAGATGATGTATGTTATAGCTTGGCAGAAAGTTTGTCTGCATTTTTGCTCATGTCCAGAGACTTTGCCTAAGACTGAGATTAAGGGCGGCAGCAAACTGATTAATCTGGCAAAAGAAATTTCAAGGCAGTGGAATGTTGGGGCAGTGGCATGGCTATTGTTGGGGGCTTTTAGCCAGATTTATATTGAGAATCAAGAGGAAAGAGCCCAGCAGGATGATTTAAAATGTTGTGAGTTTGGCCAGAAAGGAAGCTCCAGTAAATCTCTGGACTGCAAAGATAAGCCTGAGGAGATCTCTATTGCTGAGAATGAATAAGAGAATGGAAAAAGTGGCCCAAGGGGATCACAAGAAGCAGTAAGTCTCCACCTTTTGTAGCCTCAAAACTGCAAAGGTGAAAGACCTTGCCTTGAGAAGGAAGCCAAAGAGTACCATGTTCCAGAATGGCAGTGGCAGCTGCACCAGGTTCCAGAATAGCGGCGGCATAGAGAATTTGTTCCTCAGAATTGGATTCAGAATGCCCAGTGATCCAGGCACTTGACCCTTATGGCGAAGAGAGAGGAAAGTTTGGCTGCTGCTCCAGGTGGCAGCAGACCTTGGTATCATCCACGTGGCCCTGGCTTCAGGTGCATGAAGAATGCAAGAGTTCTGAGGTTAAAGAGGCTTCCACCCAGATTTCAGAAGGCCTGGGAGGCCAGGCAGTGTGCCCCTGAGAGGGCAGTGTGTGAAGCTGTGAGTGTGAAGCAAAAGATGCACTGGAGACCTCAGAAGTTTAGAAAAGACAGGACCATAGATCATCTGAGGAAAACTGCAAGAAGGGAGCAAAATGGGCCTAAGAGAAAAGCTCTAGGAGCTGTAACCACCAGAAGTGCCATAGGGGTGGACTCATGCAAGCCCTTTGGAGCTCACAATGTACCACAACTTGCTTGAGATGCTGGATGTAGAATTACAGGACACAATGTTAGCCCTGCTGGATTTTGGACTTACTTTGGTCCCAATGTTCTATATTCCCCTGTTGGTGCCTTTTGGAACAGTAATGTTTATTTTGTGCCATTGCATGTTGGAAATGTTTAACTTTTCATTTGTACTGGGGCTTGTAACTAAAGAGTTTGTCTCACATCTTGGAGGAGACTTGGGACTTGGACCTTTCAGCAACGCTGAAACTGTGGACTTTGGCAACTCTTGCAGATGAACTAAATGCCTTTTGCATAAAAGGATGTGCATGAGTCTTTAGGAGGACAAATGTTATGGTTCTAATGTAATATAATGTCTTTGTATCTGGGAACTGGTTTAAAGAAATGTGTCTGGTTGCCAAGTTGACAAGGGGTGGAATGTTGTGGTTGATACATTGTGTCAACTTGGGGAGTCCAGAGGTTTGGCTGAGTGATTCAGCAGGAAGCCAGGGTGCTTACTTTGTACACATCCTGAGCCTGTGGAAGAGGAGGGCATGGAGACTGTGTGAGAGTTACACGCCCCCTGGGTGGGGGTAGGCTGTTTACGATGTAAGGGAGGGAAAGAGGCAGCTTTGTTGCCATTCTTCCCTTTTGCTGGCTGTTTTTTGCTGTGCTCTGCTGCCATGAACATTCGCCGTCTGCCACGTGCCACTCTGCCTCTGAGCCAGCCAAGTGTGGACTGAAACCTCCACAAACTGTAAGCTAAATAAACCTTTCCTTACTTCATTTTGGGCATTGGGTATTCTGACTTAGCAATGAGAAAAAAGTAGCCAAGACAGTGCTTCCTGGTCCAGAGCAGCTCTTGTGTAGGAGAGGCCAGCCCAAATTAAAAGGTGTGTGCTTAATGCAGGACATGGTGCAGTAGTAGACAGCCAAAAGAAAAGGAAACGATGTCATGGCACGAAAATGGACAGACCAAGAGCACCATAGTAAGTGAAATAAGCCGGTTGCAGAAAGAAGAGTATCACATGTTTTCTCTCATTTGTGGGAGACTGTTAGAGGAGAGGAAGGAGATTGGGGGAGGAGGAAGGGCACACGAGGTGACGGGAGTGACAAAGTGTGTTATATGCGTGTGCAGGTCTGCCAGAATGAAACCCATTCATCTGTAGAATTAATATGCACTAATAAAAAAGATAAGAAAACTACATATTCTCACAAAGCAGCTAAATGTATGTTGTATTGAGGGGAACAAAGTATCTTTCTTGGTTTGGTCATGAGAATGGACTGCAGTAAAACTAATAATAATGGTAATAACGACAGTCGCTGTCTTGGCCAGGGACGGCATTCCGCATGAGGTTCAGAAACAGCTTAGTGGAGCCACTGTGACACTCAGCCTGACCCTCTACTCTTATCCCAGATGGGAGTGTGACAAGCACATTGACCTTTCTGCCAGTTCCTCCACCCTCTCTGGGTGGCCTAGCATCCCAGGGCAGCACGTCCTGGGTGTCATGTCCTGGGCTTGCACCAGCTCTTCACAGCCTGGGTATGGTTGTTTGTGGGCCATCCTGGGCCTGTCACCTTTGGCCTGTCCTGGCCTCTCATTGTCCTCCTGGGCCCTCACTGGATGCACTCTGTGAGCAGGCCTCTAATGGATCCTTTGCCGTCCCCACAGGTGTCCCAAGCAGCGGCAGACCTCCTGGCGTACTGTGAAGCCCATGTGCGGGAGGACCCCCTCATCATCCCAGTGCCCGCATCAGAGAACCCCTTCCGAGAGAAGAAGTTCTTCTGTACCATCCTCTGAGACCTTCAGTGATGGATCATCTCCTTTCCTGTAGAAACCCCCCATAAAGACAGTGCATGCTCTTAGACTAGGGAGCCCCTGTGGCTGGGCTCAATTCATTTTTTCATTGTATTTGTCATGCTATTGAATTTCGGTTTTTCTTCATTTTTATGCTATTTTCGTTCATAGCAAATAGACATTTTTGTAGCCAAATAACAAATGTGTCATGTAAAAATGAGTTTAAGAGTTTACAGATTTGAAACATCAATTCTCAAGTTTAATTACATCAAGTGTCAGTGGATAATTTATTGAAATGAAAAATTATGCTGAAATAATCTCGATGACAGCAATTCTGTGTCCAGTGACAGCTTAGAGACCAGCCAAAATGTGTAGATAAGGTTCCATCCAGCAGTTCTAGGAGTCCTCATGTGTGACATTTCCATCTCCCTATGAAAAATGACCAGCCTACAGGATGGAAACATTACAGGACCCTCTGGGGCTCCAGAAGGGTGGCCCCTACCCTCTAGGAGCAGACTAAAGTGTCACAGCCCAAGGCATGCTCCCCGCTGCTCTGAGCCTTGACGTGTTAACCTATTTAACCTTCCAACAGTAAGTGCACGGGTGTAGACCTGTTTTAGAGAAGGGAATACTGAGGCACAGGGCAATAATATAGTTTGCTCAAGGTTACATAGAGTAAGCAGGAAAACAGGGTGTCAATGCAGGCAGTCTGACTGCAGAGCCCTTCCCGGGCCCCGGAGCTGGGATACCTTCCAGGTGCCTGTCTGCAGATAGTTACACCTGCAAACAATCTTAACCACGCATTGGGAAGCAAACATGTTTCTGACACTGGCCCACAGCCGCTCGATGGCATGCTTCTCTACCTACCTTCGCCAGGAGGGAAGTTGGTGAGCCCATTTGCTGAGTCTCTAGATGCCCCAGGGAAGGGCTAGACCCACACGCTAGCTTTTACATTCCTAGATGTTTGTATTCCTGCCTCGGCCGCTTTCCTGCCACCTTGATGAAGTCACAGGACAGAGGGCTCTGCGTCCGAGTTTGTTCTGTTCCATCTGTTTGGAAACTGCCCCTCCCCAGGCTCTGCCAGAGGCTTGCTGTGTACTGTAGCACAAGCCATGGTGTGCCGGAGCTGTTCCAACCTGCAGACTGGGAACGATGGTAATTGCTCCTTCCGCCTTTCTGCCTGGAAGGAAATTGCAGGAAGCTCTGATGATCATTTAAAGCAAACACATGAACTAAATGCCAGGCTGTAACGTAGGAAGGAATGCATGGCTTCAGAGATAGTGCTTCAGTTGGGGAAGGATATAAACTTGCCGACAAAGAGACAAATATTAGTTTTCAGATCAGTTAATGACTTGCTGGCCTGGGAGACAGTTTTACATGTCGCCACGCCTAGCTGTTTTGCTGGAAGCATCTTCAGTCATGGGCACTCACTGGTGAGAGCCAGTTCAGTCAGGGTCCGCTGTGTGCTTGGTACAACTTCCAGTCCTTCTGTGGTTTGGGTTGAGACCAGGATCTCCTTATTCTGGGTCTCCATCATTGTCACTAACCCGCTAATACAAAGCACAGTCCACGAAAGCACATCAGGAACCTGATGCAGGTTGTTCCACCTAAACTCAAGTTACACCTTAGGTCGGGTTCATGGGCCTGGCCAGTGAGATATGTGTTCCCCAATCACTGAGGTTCGGTGAAGTGAGCCCGCTTGCCTTGCGGGCTGCCTGCATTGAACAGCTCTTATTTTGTGTTTTCATCTTGGTGTTTAGCATCTGCACATCCTGCCCCTAGGGGGATACAATGCATTTATATAATGATATAATACATTTAGCATAATGTGATGCCCACCTCCCGCTGTGGAAGCTGAAGCAGGAAGGTGTCCCTATCTCTCAGGCACCCCCTTTCCAGCTTGATTCTGTAGGCAAGTGGTCAGAGATCCAGGCAGACTATTTGAGTCTCCTGCTTGGTGCCATGAGCCTAAAGCGGGTAACACGGAAACAAAGGATGCTAAAAACCATTTCATGGAAGCCGCAGTGGCCCAGGATGGCACTGCCCATCAGGGGAGGTGTCTGGAGCTGGTGGGCTGTAGGAAGGGTGTGTCTGCTGTTAAGGGTGTCCATGGATGGGATGGCAGGGACCTTTGAAGACCATCCTGGCCCCACTGAGCAAGCTGCCCCTCCTGTCCTCCTATAGTTCCCTTTGGCTTTCTGTTAATTCTTTGGCCTCCAAGCTCCACCAAGTAAATGCTTTATTCTTCCACAAAATTGCCTGAATTGAGTATAGATACCGTGTGACCTAATGCTTCTACCCTATGTGTGGACCCCACAGAAATGTGCCCATGTATTCATCAAAAGAAGTGTGCTAGAGCGTTCATAGCTGCACTGTTACAGCAACCCTAACCTGGAAAATATCCAAATGTCCGTGAGGATAGTCACAGGAGAAATCCCATACAGCCGTGACAGTGAATAGTCTGCACATCTCCCACAACAGGGCACCCAGCAGAGTGAGGCAAGGAAGGATGCAAGTTACTCCTAAGGGGACACAACCCAAGGGAAAGCCTGGTGCAGTTTCCAGAATGTTCCATTCCTTGATCCAGTTGCGGGTCATCCGATGCATTCAGATTGTGACAATTCTCTCAGCTGTATACTTTCAGGTTAGGTGCTTGTCTACGTGTTCTACTTCAATAAAAAGTTGACTTTTGTGGCTGCCAATCCTGAGTCCTACTGTTACTTATTTTTTCATTTTGGGGATTCTGCTTGACTTTCAGCTCCTCTCAGATATCATCATTAACATGACACTGATCATAACATTAGCGGGGCATTTGAAGAGTTTAGCAACACTTTTTTTTTTATTTTTATTTTTATTTTTTTTATTTTAGAAACATAAAAGTACAAAAACATATTGACAAACAGACACCCATTATCATAGAAAATAGTACAATCACAACTAATCTATAGACAAGGTGATATGGTCTCAACAGTAGTTGTTGCTTTATCCATTGATATCTTCGAATTGTAGATGTATGGACCCATATACAGA